>BHDV01068560.1:180915-191673 GCA_005406045.1 Adoxophyes honmai
GTTATAGCGGCAACAGAAATACATCTTCTGTGAAAATTTCAACTCTCTAGCTGTTACGGTTCGTGAGATACAGCCTGGTGACAGATAGACGGACAGACAGACAGACAGACAGACAGACAGCGAAGTCTCAGTAATAGGGTCCCGTTTTTACCCTTTGGGTACGGAACTCTAAAAATTAATAGTAAATACCTTGGACTCCTAGGTAATTTTCACAAGCCACTTGAAATTTTGATTTCTGCAACTAAAACGCGGTTTACCATTCTTAGTCTAATTCCGCTCCGCGTCCTCTTGGACCGCATCTCAAATCTGCACCACATCAATTCCTGCTCAGTACATAAAAAGATCTCCCATTTTGGTGCTCGTTACACGCAAGGGTAAGAACATTTTTATGACTTCATGGGACTCGCGGTTTTACATAAGAATGTGAAGTCGATTGAGGATGGCAAGTTGGTAGAGTCCGCAACAAACTAAGTCTACACGGTCAAAGTGACGATGAATCATTCATTAATATATACCTACCTACATACATGCATACAATCTCGCCTGTGTTCTCAAATGGGGTAGGCAAAGCACAAAAAGTGACGTAGACAAAACCATTATTATGAATATTTCACGCGTCGCAGCTACTTCTAGCATAGTTTTAAGTTTGCAAACAGATGGAAGAGCATAATAGTGGCAGGTTTCTAGCCTGTCGCCTAAAGCATACCTAAACCTATTTCCTTAGTCGCCTCTTACGACATCCTCGGAAGAAATGGAGAAGTGTTATTCTATTCCCACACCACAGAGGAATTAAAGTATGTAATTTTTATCTTCACACTGCTTTAGACTTTCAGTTCAATGCATTGAAGACGAAAACTATAGCGTCGAACATCGGGACGCTTACAGAATGATATAAAAATCAGTTCCTAAGCAGTTAAGCAGATACTACGTAAGCTAAAACAATGACAGTTGAGTCAAATAACTCTGATAACAGTAGCATTCCAGTTCAAGTTCCTAGAACTACCATAATCTCTAAGTCACTTACAGCTTACCGCTATTAGGGTTACCCAGTACAATAACTTATTTTTTAAGGACGTGTATTTTTAACCGACTTCAAAAAAGGAGGAGGTTCTCAATTCGTCGGGATCTGATTACTCGAAGACGCCTGGACCGATTTGAAAAATTCTTTTTTCGTTTGAAAGGATATAGTTTCCAGGTGGTCCCATTGTCAGCATATCTTGACCTGATGATGGAATATGAGGGAAATCGAGGGCAACCCTCAAATTTTATAGGCACAGGTAATGTTTTTAGTACATTTTTCAAAGCTACACCAGTATTTACGTTTGGCAGTAAAAAAAATGACTGAGCTGATGATGGAAGGCCAACTCCTTAATGCTTAGGAGTTAAAGGATAATTCTTTCAATACTGAATGCACCTGCAGACTGGAAATTATAATTTCAGTAATTAGTCAGGCCTGCTGGTGATGGAAGGTCACCCTCATTAGACAAATGCTTTCAGTATAGCCCAAATTTAAAGTCGTTTTTTTTTGTTTAAATTTATTTTATCAAGTGCTGTCGGGTTATTAACACGTCACCATTTCTTCCGTGTCGGTCGTAAAAGGCGACTGAGGATACCTATAGGTTCAGGTATATTTTAGACGACAGGCTAGCATCCTGTCACTGTTGCACCTGCCAAATAAAAACCTAAAAAAAATGCAATAAGTGGCCACGAAATCTGAAATAGTCATGGTTTTGTCTATGTAGCGTTTTGTGTGCTCTGCCTACCCCGTTCGTTACAAGCGTGATGTATGTCTGCTCTATTGTATCTCGTTAAATAGGTACTGCTGTCAATGTTTCAATTTGTATGAAATAAATATCACTAGACAATATTTACACCAATCAACTAGTCCCAAAGTAGGCAATTTAATGCCTGTGTTATGGGTACTAGACAACGGATAAACTTACTTATATCACAGATTACTAAATATATAGATAAACATCCAAGACTTAAAGCAAATATTCATATTCATCATATAAACATCTGCCCCGACCGGGGATCGAACCCGGGACCTTAAGCTTCACAGTCAGGCTCTCTAACCGCTGGGCTATTCGGCCGTCATATTATATAGATATAGAATAAATCAATAAATCTTGTTTGTCCATAACAAAAACTTCCTACAATTTCTAGAACATTTCACCGCCAACCCTACCCATATTCGGCGAAACAACCGACCAATTAGCACAACAATTAGCGCTGGACTAGATTCTAAATTTAATGCAAGCGGACCGGCGCCTGCGCAGCCCAAGGCTGCTAAAGGACATTCTGACTTGAGTAAAGTGATAATTAACTTCTAATGTAATTAAGTAATTAAAACTATCTTCATGGAATATAAAAAGAACTTAAAAAACCGGCCAAGTGCGAGTCGGACTCGCGCACGAAGGATTCCGTACCAAAAACAGCAAAAAAAAAAGTTTTTTTCTATGGGAGGGCTCCCGTTAATTATTATCATTATCAAGATTTTAGTACCTACTTCATGTTATATAGCGGCAACAGAAATACATCATTTCTAAAAATTTCAATTGCCTAGCTCTTACGGTTCGTGAGATACAGCCTGGTGACAGACGGACAGACCGACAGCTAAATCTCAGTATTAATAGGGTTCTCGTTTTCACCTTTTGGGTACGGAACCCTAAAAAATCAAGTGTGGTGTCGGGTTAAGAATACAACCACTCCATTTCTTCCATGGATGTAAGAAAATAGGCATAGATATGCTTTAGGCAACAGGCTAGCAACCTGTTACTATTATACTACCTCTTCCATCTGTTTTCACCTCAGAGCAAATGTATTTGCTCTGAGGTTTTCACACCTAAAATTATACTAAAAGTGACTGCAAAGCTTGAAATAGTCATGATTTTGTCTATGTCACGTTTCGTGTGCTCTGCCTACCGCGTTTGGGAACATATACGTCATAGTATGATTTGTATGTATGTTTGTATGTATATCATATAAATGTAACAGTACCTAGGCATAAAATAACTTCCGCAATAGTCTTAAGACTTGTTTAGACTTGTTCGAGATTCTTTGGCCGTGTTAGGAACGCGGTTTAGGTAGGTATCTATGCGTAAGCGCACGCCTTGTCATTGTCAGGATTTCCTTGTACCTAGTCATTACTAGGTTTACATTCAAGCTATACCAACAAACAATCAGTGAGAACATTATGGAAACAAACAACAAATATACCATCGAACCAATTGATTCCTGACCCACCATAGAACCTTTTCACAGTGAACGTCATAGTGACATTGCATTGATTGACAAAGGAAATGTTAACGACGTTTATTGTGACAACGTTCTGCGGTGGGTCAGGAATCAGTTGGTTCGATAGTACATCACGTCTGTATTTCTTGATGAGGTAGGCAGAGCACACAAAATGTTGCTTCTACAAAACCATGACTATACTTTAGACCGATAGGTACTTAAAAGATGGTAAACAATCTTGACATGTCTTTTTATTGAAATACCTACACAGTCTAAAAATGAAAATCGTTACACTATACAATTCAATTATGAAAGTAAATGATTTTTTCATACCTAAATTGTAAAATGTAAAGATATTTGATTTATAAAGTGTATGTTTAAATAAAAAGACACGTCAAGATTGTTTACCATCTTTTAAGTACCTATCGGTCTATAGTATAGGTACATACTTTGTTTTCTAGGTACTTTTGGCTTAACTTTTAAGTTGCAGTTTGATAGAGCAGCTATAATAGTGACTGGATGCTTAAAGTATTCCTTAACCTACTTTTCTTAGTCTTCTCACGACATCCACATAACTGAAGTGATGTTATTCTAATTCCGACACCGCACCGGGAGAAACGCAGGGACATTATTGAAACCTCCAATTTATAGAATAATAAAGGCGCCGACCGACTTTTAACAGTTGTAACATTTTCAGCGAGCTGAGCCGCTCGATGCTCGACGCGAGCCGAGTGGAGCATAACGGTGCTCGCGTCGAGCGGCTCGGCTCGCTGCACTGACTGCTGTAATGCTCGTGTTGTAGTATCATGTTACATTACGCCGAAATGTTACAAGTCAGTCGGCGCCTTAAGGTATAACTTACTTAAAAAAACTTTTGGCTGTACCGATAAGCAACCAAATAAGAAATAAAAGTAGCTACTTTTGGCATATATTTATGTTTTGCGTTAGATGAAACATTTACAATAGTGGTAGGTTGCTAGCCTATTGCCTAAAATATACCTTAACCTAGGTATTTCGTTAGTTTTTTTACGACATAATACAGAAGTGAACGATTAAAGGAATATTAACCATACTCTTGCCCATTGTATCTCCCAATCCCATCAAATAGTAAACAGCATTTCTAATCTACCTATCGGCAATAAATATTAAACTACAGAATAGGCAGCATGCAAAATCATGTACCAACAAAACGAAAATGTCTGACACCATCAAGGGCTAGGTTGTGCAACTCAGGCGCACTCACACTTGCTATTTTCAAATTTCGAGCGTTTCTACCGTCTCATATTGTCCAATAGGGTAGGAAGAGCATACGAAGAGCTTTATTCTCACAGTCTAGAAGCGTTACTAGATAACGAGTCTGAAGTCCGTAGGGACATCTTAAACACAGCATATGCATAAAAATCACGACTGAATTAAAAAATGCGGTAGGCAGAACACACGAACTGATACATAAACGATACTATCCGTCCGTGTGGTATCGGATTTAGAATAACACCTCTCCATTTCTTCGGTGGACGTCGTAAGAGGTGACTTTGAAATAGGTTAAGGTATTAAAATAAAATAAGCAGTTAAAGGGCGCTCCCATACAAACCACGTGATTTTTGTTCGACCGCGAGTCCGACCCGCACTTGGCCGGTTTTATTCATAACTAATGATAGCAAAATGGTCGTTGTGAGTCCGCCTTAAACAATTGCTTGATAGCGTGATTTCAAAGGAAGTATAATGACTATGTCGATAACGAGCGGGCAAACCAATTGTTATAGCCTCTCATTTATTTTGACATTAATAAATACTTTGCTTAGTCATAAATCTAATATAAAATTCATAAAACCAATGAAACTATGGACAGACTCACTCATAATGGAAATACGGGTAATTCATGTCTTCAATCGGGTTTAGCTCGACATGTTTCAGGTAAGTTTGTAGTCCTTCATCTTAGAGCCGCGTCTTATCCGTTGTCTAGTACCCATAGCACAGGCATTAAATTACCTCTTTTGGGACTAATCGATTGGTGTATTGTTTATTAAAGGCATAGATTTTGTCTCCTGAGTTACGTACGGAACGAAAATAAAAATGATGACGCAAGAAAAATACAGAGCATTTTTAATACTTAGCTAAAACCTATAAGCGATATAATATATATATTGAAATTTAGCTTTAATTAGAAACTGATTATGTATCAAACGGAATGTCGAAAATCGGATTATTGTGGTGGCAAAATAGGCAAAATAGGCATTGAAATCTTGGGTCACAAATTAAAACCAGCCACAAAGTCAACCAAGCTCGATTCGTTTATCTAGATTTACTGTCATTTTGAAACAAGTTATTTACGTTATTTAGCCTTTAACGGGTTAACTCAAGTTAAGTCAAATCGGAATGCTTTTAAAATAATTGGAGATAAATCTGTTTATTGGAATGCAAAGATAGCTTTAAGTTTGTATAATTAATTATCGGTAGGATCAAAGTTTCTAGAAGATAGTAATTACCACATAAGGGCAGAAAGTTAATTGACTTAATCGAATTTCAATTAATTGCCTATTTTATTGGTGATTTGTTAATTATGAAGACAACTAAAGTAGATTTCGTGATTAGTAATTGGTACACGTAACATTTCTTACTTGCACAAGTATATGGTTGGCTGAGGACAGAGAATACTACTACATAGACGATACCATAACTGTTACACATTAGTGTAGTAGTGTGTGTTTAGGTTTAATGTTAAGAGGTATAATAGTGACCGGTTGCTAGCCAGACGTTTAAAATATACATTAACCTATCCTTTTACGACATCCATGGAAAAAATGGAGCTCTTAAGCTGAGTAAATTATTTGCGTTATTGCTTATGTGGTGGTATCAGGGTTTAATAACGAAAATCTTCACGTATCTTCCGGTTATTTATGAAGCTGAAAGGAATTTAAAGGTTACTTAAAAGTTAGTTAATTTAAACCCATAAGGTAGGTGATAGCTTAAATTAGAAACTGTGTACTATAATGCTAATTGTGTCTTATTTTAGAATCAGTAAAGTGACGTCGAAATGTTCATCGACATATTTTTTCTTCTGGGTTACGTTTTTGTGCTATCCGCGTAATGACACTGACGCAAATATGTAACTCAAAATAGCTCAGGAATAAAAAAAATAAAAAATATTATTATCGGATCTATGACCCAATTTCTAATAGAATATAGTCAAAGGTAAATAAATATACCATTTCGAATCTTTCTTTATAAAAAATATTATATATGCAATTAAATGAAAAGGTACCTTTTTAATACACCGTATGGAATAAAATTCATTGGCTGTTCTGTGTGGTAAAATTGGGATACAATTCCATTAATATTAATACTTACTTCAAATTATGAGTTAGCGTGCTCAGAAGCTATAACTATGACGATCGAGATGTTAATGTGTATATTAATTTTTGATTGATTGCAATGTATGTCACTGTGGCTTTAATATAGGGAAATATATACAAAACTATGCAAAATGCAAACAGACCTACTTAGTTTCTAAATATAGGTTTCATGTACAGTTGATACCATTATTTTTAATTTATATTATGACTTCGACTATATGACTAGCTTATTCCCAGTCTCGTTCGAAAACATCACCTTCTCCAGCCTAAATTTCCGTGTCGTGAATCTACCTATCTCCATATCAAATTTCTTCGAATTCGGTTCGAAGGTTCAACCGTGAAAAGTAACATACAGACAGAAATACTTCTGTGTTTATGATTTAAAAATAAAGCTAAAAATCTCCTTATTTTTTAAAATCGACTCTGGGAAAGGGTTAGTGTATCGTGGGTTCGTGGGCGATGGGCTAGCAACCTGTCACTGTAATATCACGTCTGGTTACCCTGAATTTGCTAAACGTGGCACTGGATTTTTTGAATTCATGTGCTCTTCTACCCCTCCTGGAAATACAGGCGTGAGAATATGTATGTATGTATTTTATTTAAAGAACCCGCAAACGGCAAAGTTTATTTAAAACATTGAGAAGTCGTAAGAGGTAACTAAGAAGGTTGATAAGTGCATACTTTAGGCGACAGGCTTGAAACCTCTCACTATTTTACCTCTGTCTATGTTTAAACCTAAAAAAACATGGTTTAGACTTTGAGATTTTTTGCACTCTAGCTGCCTAGATGTTTATTAAATTACCACCATTGTACGTTTTTTTACGAGTACCTAAAGTCCACTGTTAATCGCAAATAGATACGATTACCTTAGTTTGCGAGTATTCGAGGTGATGCTATAATCGTGTTCAAATACTCGTAGAACACTTCGAAAATCTCACTACATTTGTTTTTGAGATTGACAGTACTTTAAAGCCACGAGATATCAGGAAACAAGGCGAACCAGTTACAAACCGCATTTTAATTCCATAATTATACTAATGTTTACGATATGGCTTTATTATTAAAAACAATAGCCTGTTTGTGATCTAAATTAAACAGCCGAGTTGGAAAGGCTCGAGTTGCTTGCATTTACTTTATTCTAATAAGATTTTAATTATTCTCCCCGTAACTATTGTTGAGTTTCCATCCAGTTAAAGGAAATACAAATCTGTCACTATTGTATTGTATTCGGCCTAGAGGCCGTATTGGACAAAAAACCAACACAGGAATCATTCTGAGCGCTGTCCATAAAAATTAAAAAAGAAATGTTTTTTTTTGTGTAACTTTTAGGATTCCACTTCGTAACCTCCAATACGTGTATGAGAAAGGTAACCGAATACTTTTTTGAGAGTGATTTTTTAACTATTGGTCCCGTTTGTGTTTTTGATTCTAAATAATAACCATTTCTTGATAAAAAATTTAATAATGGCTCGGCATCGGCTTCATAATAATTTTAAACCTGATTTGCTAAAATTATGTCAATAAGTAAATATCACAAGTTTTCCATGATGTATGTGTAAATAATTGCTCTACTTAGGTAATTAAAAATTAGTGTGCTCGACATAGTATCAAACAATACTTAGGTACATACATACATTCACGCCTATGTGAACTATGCTATTTCACGTTTCGATTTCACTTCTGGCATAATTTTATTTAAAAAAAAAGATGAAACAAATTTAAAACTGACAGGTTGCTTGCCTATTAAAAAAAGAACCATCCAACCATACAAAGTATTCACAATTAACTACCAATGCAAATGTCGATCAATTGATTATTGAATTTCATTCTCATTATGAATACGGGCAATGCAATGACGTGCAGAATATCATAAAATAAGAAATGCATTGGGTTGAATGTTCGCGCGGCGATCGAAATCTTAATAATACGCAGTTTGTTTGTTTGTGTGTGGAACAATCAACGATTTTTTTTCTTAAACATATTTGAATAAAAAAAGCATTAATAAAAATATAACTAACCTAAAAACTATACTATGTATGTAGAAAAGGGCACCCCCGAGGCATGGTCCCAAAGATGCTGGCAGCGTTTCCTCGCTGTATCGCAATGCTGATGCGTTGATCGAGGAAGCCGCCAGCTCTTCGGTCTCCAGTTATATCAACCAGACGCTTGGAGATCTCTTTTATAAAGATAGTCCTGTCTATAATGATGTCGCTGGGGCCCCACGGTCTTGAATGATATGAAAAGGTATTCAGGGCCGAGACCTCTGTATTTGGCGCTATTCAATTTTTCGGCCGCGTCTGCTGCCGCTTCTGCTTCCATCAACTAGGTATTTTATATCAATAATGAATATAGTATGACTAGAAATAAGATTGAGAATGAGGCAGGGGAAGTACGAGTATGTTAGAATAGATGGCGCTCTATTGCTTTTTCAACAAAATGTTATATTGTCAAATCAAACATACATACATACATATTCTCACGCCTGTATTCCCATGAGGGGTAGGCAGAGCACATGAATTCAAAAATCCAGTGCCACGTTCAGCAAATTAAGGGTAACCAGATAGTTAAACGTGATATTGTCAAATCAAATTATTAAAAACAATTGGGCATTTGTTTAAGTCAACCGGCTTCGCAATGATTATGATTGCTAAGAAGAATGCGCCGCAAGGCCCGCAAGAAACTTTCTACTTAGTTACTTAAAAAAAATACAAGAGTAGAACTACGACATGCATTATACATTCAAAAAAATATTGCTAAAACGTAAGTATATTCATAAAGTAAACAGTATGTACCTAATAACATTTTTCTATGCAGGTGGTCTCTTCGTGCAGGATCGCTAATCTCGCCGCAAAGCAGCAGTGCTTGAACTGCTGTGTTCCGGCGTAGCTGGTAAAACAATCAGTACAATTACCAATTTGAGGCATTTCATCTGAAGTGCCTGGATGGATAACGCATGCGTAATCCATCTGGCATTGCAGTTGTCTGTAGGTAATAGTGATCACTTGATCAGTTGACCATTCACTCGTGTGTCTTCCTTATGGTTATGGTAAGAAAAAGAGGCTTGGAACAGTGCGCGAGTACAAACCGCTCTTGACCGGATGTTTAACCAACTGGTGTAGGATCTTTAGAATGAAAAACATCACCTATTTAATGATATGTAACTATTCTGTAAATATTTATCGTTATGTACACGTGTCGCTGTGTTTATATTCTAACGTCGTAGTATGTGTGTCAGTGTATGTCGTTGTATATGCTAAACCGCAGATAAACGGGTAAAACCCCACTGCCTGATTCACGTCGACGGAAATGAATCAACGTACCTATAAAGATAACTTAATATTATTTTTATTTATGTTGTGCATGAATACGTTTTCTATAAAAAAACATTAATTATATCTCAGTCGTGATTATTACTCTCCAAAGTGGAATAAATTTAGAGGCTAGATTATAGTGTATGGTAAACAAAAGCAGGTAGGGAAATTCTCCCTAATCACCATAGCTCGGACACCTATAGAACAAGGTTCAATAATATTGTCATAGACAGGTCATATAAGGGTGTTTTGTCATAATTATATCGCTAAATACAGTCAAATCGTCGTTTGCCTCAATATTAGGACGTGTCGTTACATTCGAGTTCGCGTTCGTTACAATGAGTTGAGTAGCTGAAAAATGTGTTTTTTAAACGATTTGTCCCTTGGCTTGCTTTGTCCAATGCCTTAAAAAAAAAGTGTTTTCGTAAACAGAGAGAAATCAACAAAACTCCCCAGGCAGAGCAAGGTTGAGAAACTTGTTTACTACCTATACAAATACTTTGTATCACTTCAACGTGACATTGCAATTTGTTTGCGAGTACGTTTGTCTCTTTCGAATTAAATGAGTTAGAAAAGGACAGATGTGACGAAATGAATCGCAGTATCGTCTCTTCACGCAGTTTAAATTAATAATGGGATACAGTGTTGCCGGAATAAAGAAAGAATCTGTAGTTTCGCGTTTTAGAATTTGACTGTAGCGACTATGTGTTATTTACTGAATGAAACAGGAAAAGTATTCCAGTTTGGAATTCTACAGTAACTTAGAGATTATTACATACATATTTTCACGCCTGTATTCCCATGAGGGGTAGGCAGAGCACATGGATTCAAAAATCCAGTGCCACGTCTAGCAAATT
>BHDV01068560.1:193460-287294 GCA_005406045.1 Adoxophyes honmai
TATGATTTTTCAAACTTTCAAAACGCAATATCTCAAAACTGCATTTTTTGAGTTAATACGGTGTTAAATGTCATGTGCGACTTGTCGCATCACGGGCATAGTGCTGCCATCTATGGAATCTTTACAACAACTTCGATTTCTTTACTTGATTGATTTAAGCGCCATCTGTTGAGAATTTAGTGAAACGCCAAGCGGAGGCTTGGGTGTGGTCAGCATAGAACTAGCACCAAAAATCAATACAATTCATTTCACAGAAAGCAAAATACTCTATGCTATTGGTTGTGACTTGTGACTTACTTTGTCCCAGTTCAGAATTTAAAAAATCGACCTAGCAACACTGACGTGTAAAATGTGCGTATAATCTGCGCAGACGCAGAATTCAATGCAGGCGGTGCAACGGTCAGGGTATTGCAAGTAACGCTGTGATTCAGGCTTTTGGTACAGATGTACACACAGGCTGTGATAAAAAATTTTTTTTTAGATTTTTACACGCTCAAACATTGATATGTAATTTTCAAACAATACATACATATACAAAACTATATTTTTGTGAGCAATATGTATATTACTCAAACGGTGTATAGTACGAATGCAGTGTAAGTATAGCATTATGACCAGCAAGCGCCGCGTGGGACGTCCACCTATAAGATGGACAGACGACCTTATAAAGGTCACCGGAAGACGCTGGATGCTGGTCGCTTCCAACCGGTACATAGGGAAGTCCAAAAGTGAGGCCTATGTTCAGTAGTGGACGTCTCTTATGGCTGCAATGATGATGATCATGATGATGTACAACGCAGACCCAAGGTATAGTACAGTAGGTACAGATAGCAACTCTAGCTGAGATACTATTTGGATACATACATCACACCAAAACTATCGAACTGAGGCACACACATTTAGTTTTATATTAATTTATAGTTAAAACAAGAGTCGTGTACGCGACTGTACACAAAAAAGAGCAAAGTTGAAGAGTCAAGATTACTTACCATTTTAATGGCAAAAGAATATTGATACTTAAATGGCATTTAACCGATGATTGGTTACTCACGATGACGCCGTGCGTTGATTGTTGCGCACAATACAAATTGTATGGTAATTGTATGGTCTCATACATTCTGTATGGCAGGATGATAAGTAGCGAGTGAGAACGCTGATACCTAAAGTCAATATATTTGAGTCTTCGTATTGTGAAACTAAAAAGGAGTGAGTAAGTATTTATGTTAAATCCTTTAGGTATTGAATTCTTTGACAGGCACTTTTTTAAACCTGTTCATTTGCTCATTAATTTATTTGTCTCCTAAGTTACTGAGCGGAATATTTTTTAAATAAAATAAATCTGAAGTCATAGTTATCTTATAAAATACGGATAACTCACGTTTCAAATCGAGTTTAGCTCGCCATGTTTCGGGCTAATTCGTAGCCCTTCATCTAGGAGCCGCGGCTGCTGCTGCTCAAACGCGCACTGCGCGCCACCGCTCTATTTGCGCGACTGCTCGTGCTCGACGGAACTGACACCGGCGCACGACTACCTTCATTACTATCGTCATTTAAATTATACTCTTCTTACAAATAAATCTCTTAAATAAAATATTTTACATGAATATTATTTCTAAGCACGAAATGCGGTATGGTGTTAACTCAAATTCTGCGATTGGATGTTGGCTACTTTTCATCCCGGAAAAATACATACATCCCGCGAAATGACATTGGCTACTTTTCATCCCGGAAAAATACATACATCCCGCGAAATGACATTGGCTACTTTCCATCCCGGAAAAATACAAACATCCCGCGAAAGGACATTGTTTACTTTTCATCCCGGAAAAATACACACATCCCGCGGAATGACATTGGCTAGTTTACGTCACAGAAAAATACATACATCCCGCGAAATGACATTGTCTACTTTTCGTCACAGTAGAATACATACATCCCCTATCAAGTACCTTTAAATTATTTGATAGGCTAGCTGTCACTTTTGTCACCTGACATTAAGATAGCTGTCAGATCGAAAAAACGACCGTTAAAAGTTGATGTTGATTAAGTCGACGCAGGAGCAACAAAGTTGTTAATTGTTGAGTGGTTCCACGTAATTGAGTACAGATGATCGATAAACGAGTGCACGACTAGCATCATCATCCAGCCTATATACGTCCCACTGCAGCGCACAGGCCTCTTCTCAGTATGAGAGGGCTTGGGCTATAGTTCCCACGCGGGCCCAGTGCGGATTGGGAACTTCACACACAACGTTGAATTACTTCGTCGCTGTGTGCAGGTTTCCTCACGATGTTTTCCTTCACCGAATAGCTCGTGGTAAATATCAAATTCGATATCGCACATAAATTCCGAAAAATTCAGAGGTGCAAGCCCGGGGTTTGAACCCACGACCCTCTGCTTGAGAGGCCACAGGTCGAACCGCTAGGCTACCACGGCTTAACTAGCATACTCGGACCCAATATTACATCTATCTACAGTTTGGCTTACCAAAAATAGAATGACATATATATTTTTAACATAAAACTACAGCCATCGTTTTGTCTATGTAGCGTTTTGTGTGCTCTGCCTACCCCGTTTGGGAATACAGGCGTCATTGTATGCATGTATATATGCAAACTACTGTGAGACTCATTCATAGTGATACATGTATAACATTCATAGTGATATAGGACCTACTCGCGTTTTTATATCGAGATTAGCTCGACATGTTTCGGGCCAATTCGTTACCCAATACCCATCATCTGTAGCTGTCCGCCGTCGTTTTATTTCACTCAAAATGACAGATAATTCGTCGTTGCTGTCCAGTGCAGTTTCTGGAGTTCGGACTTATGTTAAATTAGTTAATAAGTACATAAAGTGAATCATGCTAGTAACGGCTGTTTACAAAACACGTATTATCAGTTATAAATGTGTCCACTGAGTTACACGTGCCACCATTAACGTTAGTGAGGGGACAGACATACAGACTGACCGTAATGTCAATACTAATAAAGGAACAAGTACCCACATAAGTACGTACAGTCAAAAAATTTGACAACTGTGCCACTTTGTACATTTTTAACCGACTTCCAAAAAGGAGGAGGTTATCAATTTGTTTTTTTTTTTTGCAAGAAATGTAACTGTGACATACCTTACTATCTACTAATCAACGCAATATGAAAGTCATTATGAAAAGGTTCAAAGTGGCACAGGTATATCAATCTCCTTATATCACGCCAAAATTCCCAAATGGGGAAGGCAGAGCACACGATACACTACGTAGTCAAAACAATGACGGTTTACGCTTCGCTACCACTTCTGGCAAAATTTTAGGTTTGAAAATAGATTGAAGATTCGTGATTTTTTTGTATAATGTACAACAAATTAATGATAAGCCTGTTACTAATACACACATCACGTCTGAATTCCAAATGGGGTAGGCAGAGCATAAGATACGTTATACACATAGGTACATACAAAAACGTTACGCTCCATTTCCTGCTGGGTAGGCAGAGATAAAGCGCCATTCGCTCCTATCCTGGCTTTCGCTTCTCTCGCTTCAGTCACCTTCATCACTCGTCATACACGCTCGACGGTTTCGGATACTTCGCATTTGGCCTCTTATTAGAACATCGCCGATGTAGTCGATAGACGTTACATACTTAGTCAAAAAAACACGTTTCATAGCTTTCTAGTATATTTTTAGCTTTTAAGATACAGGTATAAGTGACAGGATTCCAGCCTGTCGCCTATAGTGTACCTAAACCTATTTCCTTTATTATAAACCCTCTGGTAAAGCCTGTAACTTGTACTTAAGAGGCAGCGCAGACGACAGACTTTTTGTGCGATCGAGTCTGCGGCACACAAAAAGTCTGTGTGGATTGTATGCATTGTGCGCCGGACTTTTTGCGCGTCGTGTGCGTTACTGCATATAATTCCATAGGTTATATTTTCGCAGACTAAAAAGTCCGCCGCGGATAGTCTGTGTAGTGTGCCTAAGAGTCATAGTTAGCTGCGTCACTTCACTAACGATAAATGGCTACATTGTGCGCAGGAGTTTCGCGAGGTTAGATTTATGGGGTTTTGGCGTGAGCCGTCGATTGTTTGTTGACTGTCCGTGGTACAGTCAACAAGGTATTTATTTATTAACGACTAGTCTGACGCAACAGAAGTTGTTCTGTCTTAACAATGAATACCTATTGAATTCGATTGGCACAATTAGATTTTTTTTATAGTAATAATACAATAATATGGACTTACGTCCCACTGCTGAACACAGGCCGCGCGCGGGCCCAGTGTGGATTGGGAACTTAACACACAGGTTGTGCAGGTTTCCTCATGATGTTTTCCTTCTCAAACAAATTCGAAGTAAATTTCATATTCAGTATTAATGGAACTAAACCTTCACTTGTAACTTCTTACTCTCTTTCTGCACAGTGATTGTTCTGCAGAATTGATTACATACATACATATTCTCACGCCTGTATTCCCAAGAGGGGTAGGCACAGCATGTGTGTAAGTCCAGTGCCACATTTAGCAATTTCAGGGTAACCAGATGGTTAAACGTGATATTGCAGTGACAGGTTGCTAGCCCATCGCCCACAATACACTACCTAACCCTTTCGCAGAGTCGACTCTTACGACGCCCACGGGAAGAAAGTGGGAGGTGCTATTCTAACCCGGCACCACACGGGGCAGTATTGATTCAACGTCTAATAAACACTACAAACTGGTTCACACTGTCACGAGCGATCTGAGCCGATTTCCATGGAATTCCACAAAGGTTTCTAAAAACTAGACGCGGGAAACAATTGCCGTCTAGGCCAAGAGATAATGGAATGCCAATTACCAACAAATCGGGGTGAGTTGGGACATAAATCTCACTCAATAAAATTTCATTTTTGTATTTTATGCAAATTTTTTTAGCCCTCGTGTGGGTTTAGACTTTAGAATAAAACCTCTCCATTTCACATTCCATTCAATTTCTCAACCATTTCTCAAGGTGACTTAGGAAATAGGGGTATATCTTAGGCGACAGGCTAGCAACCTGTCACATTACTGCATTACTCAAGCCAACTCGAAACCTAAATACTTATATGCTAGAAGTGGCCGCGAAGCGTGTAATAGTCATAATTTTGTTTATTTAGCGTTTCCTGTGCTCTGCCTACCCCTTTGGGTATACAGTCGTGACGTATGAGTTCATGATAGTTTTATTGTTTTGGTTTTTTTATTACATGTGGTGTCGAGTTTAGAATAGCGCTTCTCCGTTTCTTCTGTGGATGTCCTAATGCCTTGATCACACGTACCGAGTAGAGTGGCGAGAGAGTGTTCTCGGCCGAGTACTCGGTTCGTGTGTTCTATGAAAACAA
This sequence comes from Adoxophyes honmai, assembly GCA_005406045.1. Taxonomy (NCBI): domain Eukaryota; kingdom Metazoa; phylum Arthropoda; class Insecta; order Lepidoptera; family Tortricidae; genus Adoxophyes; species Adoxophyes honmai. The sequence goes on from BHDV01068560.1 coordinate 198,809, forward strand.
TAGTACACACGAACCGAGTACTCGGCCGAGAACACTCTCTCGCCACTCTACTCGGTACGTGTAATGAAGGCATAAGAGGCGACTAAGGAAATTAGGTTAAGATAATAACCTAGTAATTATAATGGTAGTGGTAGAATTAAATTTCTGTCTATAGTTTTATCCTTCCGTAAAGTTGTTTTTTTATTTAAGTAAGTACAATTTGTGTTTTTCCTCCTCAAAAAATGTTTTTTCCTTCCGCTAAATTGTTTTTGTTTGTCCTATTTTGTTTCTTAGAATATGAGATTGTGTTAAATGTTAAATTCAAATTAGCTTTATTCACACACATTTTAATGTCAATCTTGTTTGACGACGACGAAATATTTTACGTACAAATTCGGTTACATTCACGTAGTTAGAATAAAATTCGTCTTTAGCTCTAGCCGAAACTTTTAGAAAATGTAAGGCAAGCTTTATCTTTAGCTTAGAACGCATCCGTTCCGTTCCTCTCGCTCCCTCCGCATCGCGCTCGCTCTCTCTCTCGCGCGCCGGTTTCGACACGATTAAGTGCTCTCCGCAATATTTTGTAATATTTATTGTAAAAGTTTGTTCTTTTGGATTATATTTATTGTCGAGTACGTGCAGTTTACTTTCTGGAGACCCCACGCATCAATTCAGCATACCACCACGCTACAAATAGCTTTTTTAATTTTCAGAATATTTCAACCATATCAATAGAATTAGAGTGACGTCAATTGCTTTGTCTTTATTAAGTTGCTTGCAATAATGACCTAAGTGGTTTAATAGTTCGTAATTAACTGTTTTAATAAATGAGTGTTTATTAATTCCTTATTCACAGGTAATTGTAGATTATAGACTTAATTGAACTAAACCTGATTGCTTTTAATTTTTTCATACGTTTTTCCTCGTTTCTAAGACAATAATAAACCAGTCTATGTGCGGATTGGGAACTTCGTACACAGCATTGAATTTCTTCGTCGTTGTGGGTATTCCTCGCGATGTTTAACCTTACCAAAAATCAAATTAAGTTTCGCACATAAATTCCAAAAAATACTGACCGTGAAACTTTAAGTTTAAGACCTATACGGAAACTTATTGATTTAGTTTTGTAAATAAAAAAAAGACTTTCTAATTATATATTTTAGTGGTTTGTGGCATAGTTTCTACGTTATTGCTGTCGCTATTAAATATTGCAAGACTTATATTCACACATTTTCTCCATGTGTCAGAAAAAAGTATCATCTGCATTAAAAGTAATAAAAAATAATTACAAAGACTTAGAAACTCTTTATTTATGTAAAGTAGGCTGTTACTAAGCAAATGGACGATTGTGCATTAATGATTCCTGATTAACTGCATACAATGGTGTAAAAACCAAGCTAAATGGTCGTAAATTATACAAAATAAAACCGGCCAAGTGCGAGTCGGACTCGCGCACGTAGGGTTCCGTACCAAAAACTGCAAAAAATCAGAATTTTTGTATGAGAGCCCCCCTTAAATACTAATTTTATTTTTATTCAATTATTTATTTTTAAAGTAGATATTTAATTATTAAATATTCTGTGAGCATTTCAAGTATTTAGCTGTTACAATTATTTAAATAGACCCAAAAAACAGCAAAAAAAAAACTGCAAAAAAATAGGTTTTTTGTATGGGAGCCCCCCTTAAATACTATTTTTTTTTTATTTTAATTATTTTCTTTTAAAGTAAATATTTAATTAAATATTCTGTGAGCATTTCAAGTATTTACCTGTTACAGTTATTTAAATAGATCCAAAAAAGCAAAAAAAAACACGTTTTCTGTATGGGGACCCTCCCTTAATAAAATTATTATAATTATTTAAATTTTAGTATTTGTTGTTATAGCGGCAACAGAAATACATCATCTGTGAAAATTTCAACTCTCTAGCTCTCACGGTTCGTGAGATACAGCCTGGTGACAGACAGACGGACGGACAGACGGACAGACAGCGAAGTCTCAGTAATAGGGTCCCGTTTTTACCCTTTGGGTACGGAACCCTAAAAAGGTTCAACAAAAACTGACAAAGTTAAACTGTAGTAGTGGGGAAATTCGGAACTAACGCTACTCCTACGAAGTCGGACGATAACCTAACACAGTGGCGCCACGTGCGATTGTTGGTAATGGAAAGCGACACCGCGCCAAAGTATGTTGTGCTAACGGAAAAACGTGGAACTAATAACTTGTGTACAAAGTTGCACGTTTGTAAAGATGGTGGCGCCACCAGCGTTTGAAACAGATCATTGTCGAGATTACTCACCACGGCGCGTAGAGATGGCGCTAGTAGTCTCCGCAGGTTTGACGAAATATCTGAAAACGGAGAACTTTGATTTAGTATGAACTGAAATGTTTATTATATTTTTTTATGATGTTATGTTGATTTTAATGTAATTCAGAATAAACTTCAAACATGAACATTAAAATTTATTGATTCAAACTGAACTAGGTACGATAGTTGTACAACTATTATATTCGTCAACAACTTCTAAATTAAATTAAATTTATTTTTTGTCACACCCACCTATTTTAATTTAGGAGCAACAAAAATATAAATACAATAATTTTATTTACAATCAGATATAAAATAACGACACGGTTATTAACGGTTATAACCAACGTTATTCCTATAAGATTTTTGATGCCGTGTTGATGTTGAATTCCTTTCTTATAAGTAACTCCATCCATTGTTATATTTTGTTATGTGTTTTAGGATCTGATAAACAAATATAACTTTTTTTTACATTATAAACATTTAGATCGATTAGCAATAAAAATACTTAACAAAAAAATCATTGAATTTACGAATATCAGTAGGTACGTTAAAAAATCATGGCAAATAGATACAGAAAAAATATCCTCCCAAAAATTTTTTTTTTCTTTAAGTTTAAAATAGGAACTCCATTAGATATTAAATACCCCAAATGTCCAAATGTCCCTGGTATATTATTTTCACAGCTACCTACTTATACCCGAAAACACCAACCGTAATAATACCGCATAATCAACCTTTAAAATATTAATAAAGCCATTACGCCAACACCTAATTACTTCCGAAAAAAAACCGGAAAAGCCAGACGTAATTCCTGTTAAAAAGTTACTTAAAAAAAACATGCAGCTGTTAGGGGTGGTACATCCCCACTACGGGGCGGTGCCCAAATGTGGGCTCCGGACGTGGGTCATTCGTCGATCGAACGTCAGTTATTACCCCAGGGACCTAATAATAGGGTAAGATTTTTTTTCGGTCAGCAATTTTTATAAGTGGGCTGTTTGAAGGGTTGGTTTTTAATTTGTTCGAATTTAGAATGTCGTGTGATCGTGAATGGCGTTTGATTACTGTTCTAATAATTTGAAAATAATCGTGTGGAGATTAGATTTAGGTTTTGATTTGGATATCGAATGCATGTCAAAAACAAAAAACGATTAGGTACCAAAGTGTGTTTTAAAATAGAAAATATTTCAAAAACATGCAATTTAAAAATAAAGTTTTATAGCTAATTACGTAACTAGAGAAGATTATATTCTGGGCTTCATCATTTTTTGCGACTAGCAAGATGTGATTGTTTTATTTTTGTTTAAGAATTTATTTATGATTTTCTGCAGCCCATGTTTTTATAATTTTTATTTTATGGTAATTTTATTTTCTTTCAACAAATGCTGTATGTATTTTTTCTGAAATTTCAGCCCGATAAGTAACCGGGAGTAGATCAAATAGTTTAACTTGCAAGAGCAAACAAACATCCAGACAGGTGAAACTGAATAAAAGCTTGTAAAGAAATACCACAAAAACGAATTAAAAGCGCGAAAAAAAAGATAAATATTGCATAGGTAGAGCCAGTATTCAGAATGTTTGTCTGTCTTTGCTTATGATTATTCATATTTCTATTACACGTCCATCTAAAGGTTTGCATTTGCATTTAACGAGTCACTTATCTATAAACATTTAATAACTTGATAAATTTATTTAATTATAGATTTATTGCCCTAGAGATATCCTTTATATTGCAAACCACTTAAACAATAACAGCTTAGAACCTAAAGCATGTTAATTACATAATTTATGTAATTATTTGCCATTTATGCAATAATATTATCATGTTTGATATTATACAATAATGTGAAATATGTATACTATATTTAATTTGTTTAGTGGGTTTTTGTTTTCTTGTGGTGTATGATTGTATTTTTCTTTATTTCTGTGTATCCATTAGTCGTAAACCAGCTTGAAAAAAAAACCTTTTAAACTCCACGGAAAAAGCGAGAATCTTACTTTACCCCCACCACTTAAAACCAAGTTAGATTCCAAGGACTGTAGTACATTTTAAAATTATATTTCCCAGATAAATTCAGAAAAAGGCGAGCTATCTGCATGACTCTAAGCATAAGAGGCAGCGCATACGACAGACTTTTTGTGCGATCGAGTCTGCGGCACACAAAAAGTCTTCGTAGATTGTACGCATTGTGCGCCGGACTCGCGCTGTGTGCGTTACTGCATATAATTCCATAGGTTCTATTAACTAAAAAGTCCGTCGCGGATAGTCTGTCGTCTGCGCAGGGTCGTATTCTAATTTTAAAGATGGCGGCTAATGGCCGCCACGCCCGTTCGCTGTAGCGCCCACGCGCACACGCAGGCTCGGAACAATCATTGTATTATAATTGTACATTACTTTAGACACGTGTTGTTAACTATTGCTGATATAATATTGTGGTGAAGCTTCTATGACTAAATGACCCGGTTTGATAGTTTACTTGGTTTTTTATAACACACGCGGGACTTAATCACGATTTTATTTAATTACCTCTCGACGTCTTGGCCGCGTTACAGCGACCGTGGTTATGAGTTGAGTTAGCTGGTTTTTACTGGATATTTATCAAAATCGTATAATTGGTGGTATACCATCATCTTGCACGATAACCCTGTCGCAAAGCAGCAGTGCTTGCCCTGATGAGTTCCGGCGTGGAGGCAAAGCTACAATTAATATTTGTGGGCGAAAGTTATTTATTGAATACGGTTTCAAAAAAGTTTCTCCAAAAAAAGTCTCTGAGTCGACAAAACAAGTTAAACTAACTTTTAATTCTAAGCAAGTTCCACCCTACGACATATACAAAATACACTGCTGTGCTAGCTTAATAATGCATTTATTCTAGAGTCCATAGAAATATTAGAAATCCAAAAGTAACTTACGTCATTTAGAACCATTGATGCCATTTCAAAAACTTGTTCCAAACTGATCCATACACACCCTTGAGCCAATAAATCACTCGAGAGATCAAAAGGCGTATTGATCGATAGTATCGATCATTTGCATCACTATGCGCAAACGCATTTGCATATTGAGTTACGATTTTGGTGTTTTGCATGACAAAATGTGGCGGATTCGGTTGCGAATTTTTACCTGCGCGTACAGGGTGATGCGTGAATGAGCATAGATTTTTTTGCATTGATTAAAAAAAATGTTGCCACTTTTGTTTTGAGAATGGGAATTTGAAACACCTGAATTTCGTGATGGTTTTTTAGCTTTGTTTTTAAAACGTGACTATACTTAGTCGTTTTTCCGTTAAAGCTGCTAGGTGTGTCAGTCATGATACAATGAACAAAATAAAATTAGTCATTTTATATTTTCTACGTTTTTTTTCAAACGTTACCTACTAATGCTCTGTCGTAAATGTGGTTAAATTATGAGTCATGACATAATATCCAGAACACTTCGTCATTTGCTAAAACAATTAAAACACTCATTGTAATTTATGTAATGCATAAATAATTTAACATGCGAACTTTTATTAGTAAGTTTGTTCTAGCAATATTACTTAGCCATGCTGCAACAAAAAGGAACAGCCATTTTTGAGACGCTTTTTAAAAGAAAGGCTTTAGTTGTCATAATGGACTCAGTGAGTTTTGGAACTACACAGATTCTAAAAAAATACATCACCTTGGTCAGCAGATTTCCGCACCTTCATCCATCAATTTTCTCCAAAAATAAAGCACTCAACATTTTTTTGTAAAATAACATCACCCTGTACACGAAATCCTTTACGATGTAGGGTTGTACAAAAAGTTAACGATATGCAAATCATTATTGTACAGCCCTGAACAAAGAATGACATGACGGGTGCGTTAAAAAAACGTACATGACACTATACACCTTACTCCAACGAATTAAGGTTCAAAGAGGATTTTACAATCCTTTACAGGTAATTCTAGGGTTACTAGCACATTTTTACAAAGCAGCTGTCTTTTTTTAAATAAGGAAGCCGCATTGTAACTAGAAAACTCAACTAACGGATTAAAGTTGGTTTTTATGCTGCCATTAAGTAGTAAGAAATATGGTTTACATTTTATATCGTTTTTATTAGAAAATGTGTGGTTATTTTACGCCCTGACAAGTCTGTATAGTTCAGTGGTTTGCGGTAGGACCTTGTCGTTGAAAGCCTTTAGGTACTGCGTTAGTTTGACAAGTGAGCGTTCGTTTTTACAATGTAATAACTAAACTGATTGTAAATAAGGAAATAAGTTTCTAGCTCATTTTTTTACAAGATATACCTTCATAGTTAAGTACCTTTCTAACTTAAAGAAAAAACTAAATATGTTTATTTTTAAGTCCACTAACCATCACCATACAAGAATAACAATAAATAATAATCTAACATAACATAAATATACTTAATAAAACATAAATAACAATGCTACTTAATATCTACAACGTATAACAATCTAAATACTACTGCATTCATCAAACTATACCTTAAAACTTAAACTTAAAACTAAACTTTAAACTGTTTTATAATTTAAGCTTTATTTAAAGAAAATATGTCAAATACAAATATGTCAAATACAAAAAATAAAAATAAAAATAAACCTAAGCCTAAACTTAAGCTAGTCGACAATGCCCCCACGAGCTGCCCCTGGTGCAAAGGTACCCATAACACTGGCCGCGTTACCTCGCTGAATGGCGATGGATAAGGATAACCTTTGCACCAGGTACGAACCCGCGCGAGCATCTGATCCTCTCTCTCTTAATCTGCGCCCCACTTCCCGTACGAAGTCAACAGCGAACTTTAAACTTAGGCAATAACAAAATAATAGTAACTGTTGTGAGTTTTTTTTTAAACTTACCACGTAAACTTACGCCTATAGATGTATAAATAATTTAAGTAAATTAGGCATACCGGGCGGGATACATTCACGTGAAAAAAACCTATGAATATTCCGGAACAGTAATGTCCCTAATAAATTCCAGTCGCCATTTTTGAATCTTGAAATTAGGTACTTACAAAATGACCACAGCCAACTGCCTACCTCCTCACCAATAGTCCTTTAAACTCATTTAGAACTTCTCTTCACTTCTTCCACATGTCAACAACCTCCTCTCCCCTTCCAACGAAAAACGACGTATGTAAGGAAAAACCGAGTAAGTAACGTCGTTCCTGTTCCACCGTAAACCACTTTAACTGTTTATTGGGGTCAGGATTTTTGTAACAACTTGAAAGTTTTTAAGATGTTAACGGAGAACAACCCTTAAGGTAAGGTAAAATTTAAGGGTCGAAGTTAATGATGATAAATACATACATACATACTTATACATACGAGTACATACATCACGCCTGTATTTCTGCGTACGCCTGTACGTACTATGGTATCATTTTTAGGTATAAAGTATAATAGTGACAGCTTGCTATATGACGTCCTTGGAAGAAATGGAGAGGTGTTTTTCTAAACCCGATACGACACGGCACACAACATGACCACATCTAACTACATAATACGTACAATCACTGTGTTCCCAAATGGGGCAGACAGAGCACACAAAAAGTAAAATCGAAAAAACCGCAACTATTTCACGTTTCGTGGCCACGTCTAGCATATTTTTTTAGATTTTAAATTGACAGGTATAATAGTGACAGGATGCTAGCTTGTCGCCTAAAGCCTACCTAAACCTATTTCCTTAGTCGCCTCTTACGACAGAAGAAATGGGGAGGTGTTACTCTAACTCGACACCACATCATCTCATCAAATCTAACTAATAACACCCTTGTTTTCGCGGGAATTTTCCAACCCACATTACAAATCCTAACCCGTTAACTGCCACCGTGGTACAAACGGCCGTTCAATCAATCCCGTACAATTGAATCCTACAATCGCCCTAACGAACATTCGCGTATGCAAATATAAATCATGTTCACAAAGGGCATTGTAACACTCAGGTGTGACCTGTCACAATGGCAAGAAATTCTTCGCATGATTGTATGGTCCTATTTAATATGCGTGAGAATTCGGCGTCGCCATTGAATGCTTCGATTTTTTACTGAGTTAGTGTCAAAATGGAGTTTGGATTCGGAATGTTCTGTGCTAATCTAGGTTATATAGTGTCTATGATTGATAAACACAATTTGAGAGTAAAGGATAAGCAAACTCATACACACATACATCACGCTTGTACTCCTAAACGAAATAGGCAGAGCTAACGTTAATAGTCAAAACCAGTACTTTTTTACGTTGTGAAACCAAATTAAGCTTTTTTTTAATAGTGACAGGTCGCTAGCCTGTTGTTAAAGCTTAGCTAAACCCATTTATTTCCTTAGTCATCTCAAATCGCGGCAAACAAACGATATAGACAGCGCCGTCCGATAAGCAAACGATGTACACAAACTGTTTATTATGACACCTCTTATATGAACCAACCGCCGCTAGTTAATTGCATTCCTTATAAAATTATTTGCCAAAAAACTGGGATATAATGACTTCGCTTACAGTGACATATCGCTTAATATGACCCAATTTTACTGAATTATGTCATGTTGTAATAACCGGCATGATTTTTTACGCCTTCAGTAATGGTCGTTGATTCCCTTCAACGTTCGAACACAACTTAATTGCGTTTTTAAAATGGCAATTTCAGTAATACAGTAAATCTGTTACTTATGTTCTTTTCTACAAAATTGACATAAAACACTTTCTTTTAGTTAAACTGCACTTAAAGTCAAACGGAGAACATTTGACATTGACTTTGGCAATGATAAAAGACTTTCGCCACAATGACATGCTCCGAATACAATCTACAAGGTCCCATATCTTCTTACCTTTAACCCCTTTAATGCAATCCCATCTCAGGACAGCGACAATCATCTCTTATTGTAAAAACTACCCCGATTCACTGTCTGCAGGTGTGGTTACTTCCTGCTCCGAAATGAAAGGGTTAAACAGACAAAAACGTCTTTAGAAATCACAGGTGGGTGAAAGGTTATCTGATGATTTTCGATAAAGAATATCGTCAAGTAAGGCACGAGGTGAAATAAATGGGTTCCGCCAAAAAAATCATGCGCAAAAACTGTTCGTATAAAAAAAACTCGGAGACGATTTAAATTAGTTGCTAAGTTTTTACTGTAGCACCATAAATAAGGATAGTTCTAGAGAAGACTAGAGATTAAATAAAAACAACAATAGTTTTGTTAGTAAAACAGTATGTCAAATATTCTTAATTTTCTATTTTCAGTTACTCTAATGCTTAAAAACAAACACTAAATTTCACGTTGCGATGCTGATACGGTCATATACACAGAAAACATCACTTCAATAAAAAGAGACAGTCACTTTCATAAAAAGTATACACAGATACACGCAAACAACCGCAAAAAATCACTTTTTTGAAAACAGTTGAACCCAAAAAAATCACAGGTGACTAGGGTAACTTTTTACCCTCCTAGAGAAAGTGAACCGTTTTTTTGCAAGCAGCAGTTAAGGGTTAAATCGAAAGTTGATGTTGGTTTGGGTTGTGTTTTTACTTTTTTTGAACCAGCTGTTGCATGGATATCAAGCTTTAGGCTTGCGCTGATTTTTATTGTGAATCTACAAATACATACACAAAAACACACACAAACACATACACACCTGCACACACACACTCATACATGAACACACACATAAAATTGTATTTTTCTGTTTCTAATTATAAATTTATGTTAAGTCGTCTCTGGTCTCCGCGTCACAGGCCTCGAGTCTAGTGCGGAGGCCGCCAAAGAATGTTAAAATGTTATGTTTTTATGGTAATAAATACTTTTTTACTTTACTTTACTTTACTATTTAATATTTATACCTGCTATTAAATATTAGAACAAATACAATCACAAAAAATACGAATGTATAGCCTCTCTCCTAAAATATACCTTAACATATTTCCTTAGTCGCCTTTTACGACATCCATGGAAGACACAACAAACACCTGTCACTATATTATATCTGCCAACTCAAAACCTAAAAAAAAATTGCTAGAAGAAGTCCAAAGCGTGAAATAGGAATGGTTTTGTCAACGTAGGTAACATTTTGTGTGCAGATCGTGGCGTGATGTATGATTCTGTATGAGACAAGTCTTTGTCATTCCGCAAGATTCAAACTAACCATAAAAAAAAAATTGCTGCAGCAGTTGAAGAGTGGATATATTGAGAGTTACTTTCGCGATGACGATTAATGTTTTCAATTGTTCTCTTATCCTTTGTTTAATACACTAATGTACTAACAAAAAGTACACTTATTATAGTCACTTACACAAAAAAGGTAAGCAGTATCAACAGGGTTATCAATTACGCCAGCTAAATGTCAGTTAGTTACACTTAATACGCGTAACTACAGGGTGACTTCTAAGTTGTGAACAGAAAATAATTTTTCCAATAAAATTGCCCAAGATTAACACGGAGCATTGGTGGTCATTGCAATTAGACAGCACCTCAATTAATTAAAACAAAATAAAAATATCAATCCCCTACCTATCATTATCCTCTGGTCACTCTACTCGGCCCAGTTTAATTCGATCCAAATAATGTTCTGACTTGAAACAGATGTCATTGTCAATTATTATTTACTTAATTTTTATCATCGCTTTCCAGCAAAAACAATTTGATTGTTTTATAAATAAGTCAACAATCAATTCAATTAAACATAGGGTAACCAAAAACAATAAGAAATTATGAAATTTTGCAAAATTTTATTTCATCAAATAAAAGTCAATAGATTCACAAAGTATTATGTGCAAGTATTTATACCAAGGGTTTAGAGTTGAGAAAAACATTTTTGCTCACGACTTAGAAGCCACCCTGTATACTACTAGTTCGTTAAAATGTGTTCTAAACAAAATAAAACAGGAGCACCCGCCATATGCATGTAATGGATGTTTCCGATCGGTTAACAACCAGGGAACTGTAATTACGTAGAAATAGCACGTCAGCGTTTTTACTTATTTTCTATACCTGTCACTTTACACGTGTCGAGTTGGAATAACACCTCTCCATTTCTTCCGTGGATGTAGGCGACTAAGGAAGGTTGAAGTATGCTGTAGGTAACATGTCACTATTACATACATACATACATATTCTCACGCCTGTATTATTCCCATGAGGGGTAGGCAGAGTACATGAATTGAAAAATCCAGTGCCACGTTTAGCAATTTCAGGGCAACCAGATGGTTAAATGTGATATTGCAGTGACAGGTCGCTAGCCCATCGCCCACAATACACTAACCTTTTCCCAGAGTCGACTCTTACTACACCCACGGGAAGAAAGGGGGAGGTGCTATTCTAACCCGGCACTACACGGGCAAAAACACAAATCACAAATTGTGTAAAATGTCGAATCGATGCGTGATTCTACCCCCGCTACTCAAATCTTCATCATCATCATCATCATCAGCCTATATACGTCCCACTGCAGGGCACAGGCCTCCTCTCAGTATGAGAGGGCTTGGGCGATAGTTCCCACGCGGGCCCAGTGTGGATTGGGAACTTCACACACAACGTTGAATTACTTCGTCGCTGTGGGTAGGTTTCCTCACGATGTTTTCCTTCACCGAATGGCTCGTGATAAATATCAAATTTGATATCGCACATAAATTCCGAAAAATTCAGAGGTGCGGGGCCGGGGTTTGAACCCACGACCCTCTGCTTGAGAGGCCACAGTTCGAACCGCTGGGCTATCACGGATTTTACTGAAATCTTGCCTATACTATAGACCGATAGGTACTTAAAAGATGGTAAACAATCTTGACATGTCTTTTTATTGAAATACACAGTCTAAAAATGAAAATCATTACAATATACAATTCAATTATGAAAGTAAATGATTTTTTCATACCTAAATTGTAAAATGTAAAGATTTTGATTTATAAAGTGTATGTTTAAATAAAAAGACACGTCAAGATTGTTTACCATCTTTTAAGTACCTATCGGTCTCTAGTATAGTTAGATTCTCGGGTCAGTATCTAGATATCCTAGTACATAAAGGGTAACAATACATTAACATGCAGTTAACGGTCTCCCGTCTGTCTCGCCGTGACATTTACAGTTGACAGTCTTTGTTTTTTAATCGGTACATCGATAAATCTATCGGAACACTCGCCATCTGTTTTTAATTACAAATACCGGCTTCTAAACGTCTAAATACACATAAAACTCACTCATAGTGAATTATAGGGATCTACTCGCGTTTTTTTTATCGAGATTAGCTCGACATGTTTCAGGCCAATGCTTGACCCATCATCTGGAAATACGAGCCACGAATGCGCGCCTATACGCTGTCGTGGCGCGTAGCTCCAGATGATGGGCCACGGATTGGCTTGAAACATGTCGAGCTAATCTCGGTATAAAAAACGTGAGTAGATCCGTTTTTTTCACTATATCTAACTACACATACACAAAGACACAAAATGGATAGTAAAAACCATTTCACATTCCGTAGACACTTCTTTATTTTTTAGGTTTTGAGAGGTACTCCCTTTCTTCCCGTGGGTGTCGTAAGAGGCGACTCTGGGAAAGGCTTAGTGTATTGTGGGCGATGGGCTAGCAACCTGTCACTGCAATGTCACGTTAAACCATCTGGTTACCCTGAAATTGCTAAACGTGGCACTGAATTTTTGAATTCATGTGGTCTGCTTACCCCTCTTGGGAATACAGGCGTGAGGATATGTATGTATCATGTATGTATGTGAGAGGTACTATAGTCAGAGGTTGCTAGACTGTTTAAAATATGCCTTAACCTCCTTAGTCGCCTCTTACGACATCCACGGAAGAAATTAATAGGTACCTACATTATATTACGATCACGCCTGTATTCTCAAAAATGGTAGGCAGAACACACGACGAAACGTTACATAGACCTACCATGATGACTATTTCACGCTTCGCAGCCACTTCTAAAATAACTTTAGGTTTGAAAACCGAAGAAAGAGGTAGCATAATAGTGACAGGTTGCTAGCCTGTCGTCTAAAGCATACCTAAACCTATATCCTTCTGACATCCACGGAAGAAATGGAGAAGTGTTATTCCATCCCGACCCCACACCGGAAACACAGGTGCTGTAATGGTAGTAATTATTTCCCAAATCAAAAAGTTTGCCTCCTTTTTAGGGTTCCGTACCCAAAGGGAGACTTCGCTATCCGTCTGTTTGTTTGTCTGTCTGTCTGTCAGTCTGTCTGTCCGTCTGTCACCAGGCTGTATCTCACGAACCGTGACAGCTAGAAAGTTGAAATTTTCACAGATGATGTATTTCTATTGCCGCTATAACAACAAATACTAAAATCAAAGTAATAATAATAATTAAGGGGGGCTAGAAGAAACGTGTCTTTTTGCTGTTTTTGGTACGGAACCCTACGTGTGCGAGTCCGACTCGCACTTGGCCGGTTTTTTGTAATGTAATAGACAGGCGAAATATTAAGACGACATTATCAACCCAATCGTCATCACTATTATGTGCCATTTTGGTAGAAAAGGTTGTCAACTTTTTACAACCTTTCTCCCAAAACCGTAGTTAATTGGAACTAGCTAACGTATGTCTAGAATGCCGGCGTCCATTATCTTCCAAACAGGGCGCTAAGAATGCAACAATGGATGCTATACAATTAATAAGGCAATTATTAATTACCAAGGATTAGCAAAAACGGCCCCACGCGTTACTTATAGGCCAAGAGACGGCGCCTCAATAATGAACTGTTTCTGTGTTTTTGTTATTAAGTTGCAGTTTTGTTTAAAGTATAAACCACTACAATTCACTACATGATCATCATCCGTGTGATGTCGGGTTTAAAATAGCACATCTCCAGATGTTCCGTGGATGTCGTAAGAGGCGACTAAGGATATAGGTTCAGTATATTACAGGCGATAGGCTTGCAACATACGGTATAACCGTCACGCCTTATTCCCTGCGGGGTAGGCAGAGACAACAGAGCGCCATTCTCTTCTTCTTTCGCTTCACTAACATTCATCACTCTCGTCATCCACGCTCGACGGTTTTGGGTACTCCAAATTTGGCCTCCCTTTAGTACATCGCCGATCTGGTCGATATACGTTCTTCGAGGGCGCCCTCGACCGACTTGTCCTAACACACTTCCCTTGTAAATTTGCTTACAAATCCTTGCTTCATCCATTTTCTCCACGTGCCCAAACCAACGCAGCATGCCTTTCTCTACCCTTGTTATAATACTCTCTTTCAGACCACACGTCTCTCTAACCACGCTATTACGCACCCTATCAGTAAATTTGATACCACTCATGTTTGCATACTTACACACTTGCATGAGGCTTGCAACTTGTCACTATTATAACACCTCTTCCAACGGTTTTCAAACCTAAACTTATGCTAGAAGTGGCTACAGCGTTATGTAGTCATAATCATGTTAGTGTCTATGTCACGTTTCGTGGCTCTGCCAGCCTCATTTGGGAACATAGGCGTAGCTGATTGTATGGTTGGTTGAATCGTACCTTAGCCTAGCTCTTAGACTATGAGAAATATCTTCGGCTTCTATAATTACCCTCTGGTAGCTTTGTTTCAATGCTCTTATTTATAATAGTTAATTGGCAATGTAGACTGATAGGCACGAATCGTTACCGAATGGATTCCGAGGGATGGCCGAAGGAGCAGGGGAAGACCCAAGAGAAAATGGTACGACAGGTTGCAACGTAGGGAGAGGTATAAGGGGCAGCGCAGACGGCACATTTTTTGCGCGATCGAGTCTGCGGCGCACAAAAAGTCTGCATTGATTGTATGAATTGTGCGCCGGACTTTTTGCGCCACGTGTGCGTTACTGCATATAATTCCACAGTATTACACACACAAACTAAAAAGTCCGTCGTGGATAGTCTGTCGTCTGCGTAGGACCTAATAGTAACAGGTTGCTAGCCTGTCGCCTAAAAACCTATTTCCTGAATCGCCTCTTACGACATCTACGGAAGAAATAGAGAGGTGTTACTCCATCCCGACACCATACAGACACGGCTTTTTTACTTTCTATATTACTAAATGTGTAAGTTATATGAGTCCCGTTCTGAAAGCACTATCAATATCCAAAAGTATCCCGGCAGCCATTTGCGAATGAGAATGGCAGTGCGAATAAAAATCTGTGCTAGGCGCGCCAACTCGTAAACAAGTGTACATTAGTGAACCGGAGCCTAGTCTAGGAGTCGCAGTTCAGGCTGTTTCAGTTCCGTACCACTGAGTCCACATATCAATAAACTAGCTGTGCGCGCGACTCCGTTCGCGTGGAATAGTGACTAATTTCCCCCGTTTTTTCCACATTTTCCCATATTTCTTCACTCCTATTAGTCGTAGCGTGATGTTATATAGCCTAAAGCCTTCCTCGATAAATGGTCTATCCAACACAAAAAGAATTTTTCAAATCGAACCAGTAGTTACTGAGATTAGCGCGTTCAAACAAACAAACAAACAAACAAACAAACAAACTCTTCAGCTTTATTATATTATTAGTATATTAGTATAGATGGTAACAGGTAGAGACACTTGTGCATTAGCGAAATTTTTTTTTTGTATAGGAGTCCTCTTAAAATGCTAATTTTATATTTTTTTGTGGAAATAAAAATGCAACTGAGTTTTTTCTGAATATTTCAAAAGCTTGTTATTATTGGTACCTATCGAACAAAAAAGGCAAAAAAAAATTAGTTTGTTGTATGAATGTAGGGTATTAGGGGGGCACTTAAACATTTACTTCATTTTATTTTTAGTACTTGTTGATATAGCGACACCATTACATAATTCGTGTAAAAGTGCCTACAGAACATCAAGTTTCATTTGTAAAATAAAACTTATTTCAAATAACCAGACGCTGCTCTCTGCCTATCCAAAACTTACGATCTTGGCTCCCAGACACAATCACGCGTGAAATGTTGCAAATCGCATTCGCGAACGGTTATTTCGTAACGATTGTTGTAAATATCACTTCGAAAAACGACGTAACTCGTTTTTAACGTAACATCACTTACGACCTTTTTCTTCGTGGCATGACGTGAACATAAAGTCAGTTTACAGGCTTTTAACGAAACTAGACGCATTAGTTGTCAATTTTGAATTTGGAATAGCAACTGTTTAGTGCGATATTTTATGTTTCGTGGAATGAGCATTGTTGGCGCCAGCTAGCTGATTTGTTTCTGTATTTTGAATCTGTTAACGGAATAACGTTTTAAGTGCACTTACCTTGTTATTCAAGTTTAACTTTAGAGTAACGCGGAAGCGTTGTTTGACGCTTTGGGTTGATTTATTAGCATTCTGCTTGGGTGAGAGTCGATAACTTGGTTATATTCGTCACGCCTGCGTTTCCAAATGGGATAGGCAGAGCACACAAAACGCTACAAGGTAGACGAAAAACTATCTTTTTCATGTTCCAAAGCCACTTTTAGCAGAATTTTTGGTTTTAAGTTAGAGGCCGTCTAAAATATACCTTAACCTAATTCCTTACTAGCCTCTTTCGACATCAACATCCACGGATGAAATGGAGAGCTGTTATTCTAAACTTGACGCCTGACCATAATAGGAAGAGGGCTATAATTTATTGTTTTTAACACCAGCTTCATTTTACCTTTATAATAGGGTATCGAGGTATGCACCCTTGTACTTCAATATCTCCAAATATAGGGATTTGGGCTCAAACAGGATATCCTGTCCAGACGATTGCCGATACCAGTCCAAAGCCTGTAACAATTGGAACCCTGTCATTTTAACCTGTTTCACGCGTTTAGGGCACATTGTGAGGAGATTAGGTTTTGAAATGTTTAGGTATTGTTTTAGATCCCGTTTTGGAGTTTTGTTAGGCTTGTTGTTGTTCTGAAACCCCGTTTTGACTGAAACAAAAACAATGGACTGTACACGAAAGGTAAATTGCGTTTTACGATTTATTAAAGGCTAGATCTCGTTCAAACCGATTTTCAGTGGAATTTTGTGTATAATTACTGTACATTCTAATTATACCTGTATGGTTTAATAGTTTCGTCATTCTCTTATTTTAGAAGTTAGAGGGGGACACATCTTACCACTTTGGAAGTGTCTCTCCCGTAAACTATTCAGTTTAGAAAAAAAAAAAAAATGTATTCGATGTGATATAAGCCTAACTGACGGCAAACATCACAATAATTTTGCAAATAATTTGTCAATTTTTTTAATGTCAAAAATTGCATGTAAAAAGACTTTTTTCTTATTTTACACATTTTTTTTTTGCTGGTTTTTGTACTTCGTGTTTCGTTTTTTAAATAAACTGTTTACATCTTACTAAAGAACCAATTGATTCCTGACCCACCGCAGAACGTTGTCACAATAAACGCAATAAACATTTCCTTTGTCGAGCAATGCAATGTCACCATGACGTTCACTGCAAAAAGGTCCTACAATGGGCCACGAATCTATTGGTTGGAACAACTCCTTAGCAACCAATCGTCTTATCACAATCAATCAAATACCTAAATGCGGAACAAAACAAGCCAAACTTCCAGCCATAAATTCGCTTAGATATATGCCGCGGCATCGCCTGCCGCCACACATTACAAGCATGCTCACAAATCACAAAGCACTTGATTTACATATCACACTGTTGTACGCAGGTAAATGTGGTTGGACACGACAGCAGGGATTGGTGTGTTCAGAGTGGGGCAGTAGCTTGCTAGTAGTGGAGCAAGTAGCTGCTGGCTTGCTCAGTTAAAGCTTCTAAGACAATGACAGCGGAAGTAAATTGGTGTGACGGCGTGATGTTATAAACAAAACGCTTTTTTTCCCGGCCAGTACTTAGTGCGCCCCCCTTAGTACTTCCAATTAGTATAATGTCTTCCGCTGTTAGTGCCTTTGGAGCTAAAATGAGATTTTTAAGGGACTATCGAATCTTTGAACATGGAACTAACTCACTCGTAAATGAATAATTCGGGTAACTCACGTTTTAAATGAAGTTTAGCTCGACATGTTGTTTCGAGCTACACCGTAGCCCTAGA
Organism: Adoxophyes honmai; assembly: GCA_005406045.1. NCBI lineage: Eukaryota > Metazoa > Arthropoda > Insecta > Lepidoptera > Tortricidae > Adoxophyes > Adoxophyes honmai. The sequence goes on from BHDV01068560.1 coordinate 217,068, forward strand.
TTCAATAGCAGTGCGCGTTTGACAGCAACCGCCGCGGTTCCAAGATGAAACGCTACAGACTGTCATTGTAACAATAAACGCAATTGATTCCTTCTACACGCATCTAACTACATACAAGTACTTGTATTATAATTTCGGTGAAATCTATAGCAATTATGTACTTTATTGGATGAAGTTTGAAATAATCCTTTTCTTTATAAAGATCCCCGTTCGTTTTATAATATCAAGACAAGTGATCACCATTATCCATAGAAATTTATAATTCCAGACGCCCAAGATCCATCTAATACGTTTTGTGACAGTAACTATCTTAACTTCAAAAGGCCAAAAACAGTGTTAGAACATCTGCTTTTCAGTGAGATCAGATATTAGACAGTGTACGATTTAAAAACATCACAGTACCTCATTAATTATTATCTTGTGGAACCCACTCTATTGTTTTTACTAGACAAACCTTATACACTTCACATGAACTTCGAGCAAGTTACTCCCCCGATGTGAAGGCGGCATAAAAACCAAATACTAACGTAACCGAGTACGTTGGCGCTAAGCGTTCCGTGCAAACCGCCCGTAAACCGTATGTACGTGCGTTACCAGCTTACCTGACCCCGCGGTCAAATTTGGAACTAAAATACCACATACCGATTTCAGAAATAACGTAGACACTAGCGCCACGGCAACCGGTAAAGCTAACTTGGTAATTGTGTCGTAAAAACGTAACGTAAGTAGAAAGTCGTAGTTTGATAAGTAGCCGCGATTACAATGCATGTAGCCACATAGTTCCGCATGAAATATGCGTAGATCAGATTACAATGTAACCAGGAATTTTTATTACCTCCTACTCTTTGTAGCTAACCCCTATTTTCACTTCAACGCTGATTAAACTACGAAACTTTTAAAAACTGGCTGAAAGACTTAGAGCGTTCTAATTTTAAACTTATCTTTATTACATTTTATTTTAATGCGCTCCTTGAATGAAGTTCAAACTGGCCAGCATTTCAAAAACAATTTTACGTTCAAAATTCGAACTCCAAATTTAAAACCTAAGCAGCTAGTTATTAGTTGTTCTAGTAACTTTTAGTAGGGTTGTGCAGCACGACTTTTTTACTCGTAGCCTGTTTTTCGAAAATACTTCAGCCTTTTATTATATTCAATCCTCGCATGACTTTCAGCCAATAAAACTACGTGCCTACAATATTGCATGGTTGGCGACAATACGTGTGTGTGCCAGGGCTGGCACATACCTTAAATATTGTCTTATTTGTTTCTATTATTTATTTATTCAACGTAAATAATATCTTTGCTCAACCGAAATCTCTAGATAATGTTTTTAGATCAAAATGACATACAATAGTGAAATAAAATAGATACACCAAACTTACGTCTTTATTTATATCAAGATTGGCTTGACATGTTGCCGGTCAATTTGTGTGTAAAGTGGCTTTAGAAACATGTTGTTAGTGTAAACTACCCGACGTGATAGCGAAAATGTGGGTAATAGTGAGCCGTTATCAAGCCGCGCAGAAAGAGCTGTGACTCGTTTCCTATGATAGGTCACCAATCGGTCCGTAATATGTCGAGCTAATCTCGATTAAAAGACGTCAGTGTAACTTATTTTACTATGACTGACTCTTACAGTAGTTGAAAAAAGTACATACATACATACATCACGCCTGTGTTCCCACACGGGGTAGGCAGAGCACACGAAACGCATAGACAAAACTAAGTATGACTCTACGTTTCGTGGCCATTTTTTAGGTTTTTAGTTGGCACGTATAATAGTGATAGGTGCTAGCCTGTCGCCACAAACATATCTGACGGCCGGATAGCCCAGCGGTTAGAGAACCTGACTGTGAAGCTTAAGGTCCCGGGTTCGATCCCCGGTCGGGGCAGATGTTTGTATGATGAATACGAATGTTTGCTTTCGAGTCTTGGATGTTTATCTGTATATAAGTAAGTTTATCCGTTGTCTAGTACCCATAACACAGTCATTAAATTGCCTACTTTGGGACTAGGTGATTGGTGTAAAAATTGTCCAGTGATATTAAAAAATTAAATATCTTAACCTTATATTTCCTAAGTCGCCTTTTGAGAGGTATTACTCTAAACCAGACACCACACTAAAAAAAACAATATTATATGCATCTAAAAACCTGTAAGTGCCAACCCTGACACCCAAGGGTACTATCGCAAAAATCACTCACACACGCCCGACAAAACAAGATTGTCGCGTGTACACACATCGCGCCTGTGTGTGTGATCTAAGCCTTTCGCTGCTCGTGTGTGCGTGACTTCTTTACGGCTGATCTGAATTTTTACGTGTGTCTATGTACTTAGTCGCACACATTGACAACCCTTCTGTTAAGGCTCAGTTGTATGAAATGCTTTAGGCAACTGGGGCCCGTGGAATATGAAACTGACACTCGTAGTGAAATAAAATATGAAACTGAGACTTGGTCATAGTGAATTAAAATGAACGTGAGTGTAACGTGATTAGCCCAATATGTGGAATATACGGAATCGGCTCATAATCAATAATATACGGAAGCGGCTGCGGAAAAAAGCGCGACTGGCGCTACTGACACTACACCGTCTAGTGTATTCAAATCGATGATGCAGTCGTTAACGAATTCGTTTGCGAGTCATCGCGGAATTGTATGGAAACTGTGACAGCGACAGCGCCGCCAGCGGAACGTTTGCACAGCTGCCGCGGTCGAAACGTCTCCATACAATTCCGCGATAAATCGCAAACGAATTCGTTAACGAATTCATCATCGTTTTCAGTACACTAAACGCTCATGTCGAACTAATCTCGATTCGATTTCTTAGTCGCCTCTTATGACATCCACGAAGGAAATGGAGAGGTGTTACTCTGAACCCGACACCACAAGGATAGGTAGATGAAATGTAGATGGTAGAGGTATAGTGACAGGTTGCTAGCCTGTCGCCTAAATCGTACCTAAACTTATTTCCTTGGGTCGCTTCTTAATCCACGGAAGAAATGGAGAGATGCTGTAAATTCGATTCCACATGAGTAACGCATGTACAGGATTTTTGAATAATTACACACAACATACAATTACGCCTGTGTTCCCAAAAGAGCACCTCGCAGCCACTTCTAGCATAATTTTAGGTCTTAAAACAAAATGGAAGAGGTATAATAATACTGTTAAGTTGCTAGCTTGTCGCCTAAAACATACCTAAACCTATTTCCTTAGTTACCTCTTACGAGATCCTTAAAAATAAAGATGCGTTATTCTACATTCGACACCACATGATTACAATAAACGAATATCGTACCTATGTCATTTATGTAATTAAGGAGCAGATGTTGGTTAAAACACAAAGAAAGTAAAAAATTATTTGACAGTATTTCTACAAAAATTTAACAGCAAAGTGCAAAGTATTCCAACTGTACATCAAGCGTAACATTTTATCCGTGGCTTTGCCAAAGTTAACTTGCAGAACTCGAGGCGGAAAAGTTTCGCTCATATTTGTGCTACTGTACTTTTAACATACGCTAGGAAATGTTTGTTTATCTCCATAAGTTGGAGAAACTTTCGACGGCTACACAATGTTTTAAAAAGTTTTAAAACATGTTAAACTAGCTTAACGGTTTTCCGTGGACTGTTTTTTGAGATTAAAATAGTCTTTTTCGGGAATACCTTTCAACACATGGCAGAGCACGAGAATCGCTACATAGACAAAAAAAGCATATTTCTTACGTAAGTGGTCATGTCATGCCTGTCGCCTAAAATATACCTTAACCTATTTCCTTAGTCGCATCCACAGGAGAAATGGAGAGGTGTTATTCTAAACCTGAGAGCACACGGAACCATCAAATATCATCGAAATTAATCTAAATTTATGAAAGATAAGTAGACAAATTGGAGATTGAAATTAGATTACTTTCTTAATATTTCTTTCTAGCCTCATCGTTGTCAAGTGGTTGTCAAATATACCTGTTTACAAACACAAAAACTACGTCTAAAGAACCACACTCACCCTTAACAATGCGATACGCACACTTGCAAAACAACCCTCACGCGCGCAACTTCTATTCAATCTTCTTTCTATTTCGCGGGGACATTTGATTTCTTCTCTTTCCGTCCCAGTTCCCCCGTATAACTCTGTCCCGCTCTATTCCTAACGGACTTAGAACCCGTGATATATTGTATTGGTTGGATTTTTGTTGGAAATGGAATTTTCACGTACCTGACACACGCGTTAGATCAAACCACAATTTCCTTCTTTAATATGAAATTCGAAATGTTTGCGTGGCTTGCATCCTATTTATTATTATTGGGATCTTACTTACGAATTGGCGATATTTCTTTTGTGATTTTAACTATAGTAACTCCGCTAACGTAACAACAGCAATTGATGTCCATACAATATTTAAAAAAAAAAATTTGACACAGGTCACCCCGGTCGAAATTGGTCATCTTGGTTAGAGCAAGAGGCCAAGAGCTCTAACTCTTCTGTGTTCCACTTTTCATTGCAATAGGTTTAAGAAGATATCGTCTTCTTGAGTTTATGGTCTCTAGTGTTTTTTTTGGACCAAGTTTATTAGACCTCATTTCTAGGACCTGCACAGTTCCAAACATGGGACGGATTGGGCACCATAAAATGGTGAGGTCGTCTACGTAGCAAGCCTAGAAAAAGATGCTGGAATCATCTGGATATCTTTGTTTGAGACTAAATTTGAACCACAGGATTTCAAAAACAGGAAAGGAGAAGGCTTTTGCCCATTGTTTACAATTCAGAACGTTACACCTAAAAATTTACATTGTTCTTAAATTAAAGATGTGAGACCGAGGATATTACTAGAAATGGACGACACTAGTCCAATATGAAATTACTATTTTAATGGCCTAATTATTTTAGTGGCTTGCCCAGTCCCACTTTTACTTGTTCGCCCAATTAATATTCTATAGTTTTTATTTACAATTGACCGTGAAATAGATGAAAAACAGAGCAATCCGAAGCTTCTTTGAAGTATAGGAGTATCTAGTACATTGATAGCGAACTACAGAGAGAAATAACTGAAGAAATTTGGTTCAAATTTTGAAATCAATCTTGTTGCGAGGGTAACTCAATATTTCTCCACTGACCAGGAATCCAGAAATTATAGGTTGTTGATCAGCCGACCCCCATTCACCTATGTAACATATAGAGCAAAAGCTATCAACAATCCGAACGTCCATAAGCATTTCTATGGCGTTGAAGATCAACAAAAACCTCCATGCATCTTAAATCTCCAGAAAGCCTATCAGCACAAGTTCGACACCAAAATCCCTTTCAATTTTCCCAATCCCTTGTAACAGGGACCTTTTGGATCCGCCACTACAATGTGAACCACATTAAGAACAGATTATCTTTTGTTCGGGACTTGATTTTGTTTGCCAACACGCAAGGGTCATGTGATTTTTAACGAGAGGAGTTTCTGGATATTTGATGGAATTATATGTATGTGACGAGGTTTATGCTGTTGGTGATCATAGAGATCATAGAATGTAGTGATTATTTTGTCGACTTGAAGACAGTTTGTTGTGTAGATCTTCATTCATTAATTTGCATTGGTTTAGTAAAAAAAATGTTTAGACATACATCATCGCACCTGTATTTCCAGATGGGGTAGGCAGAGCACACGAAGGGCAACTTAGATAAAACCATGACTCTTTCGTCTCATGGCAACTTTTACCATGTTTTTATGTTAGGTTCAATAGTGACAGGTTGCTAGTCTGTCGCCTTGGCCTATTTCTTAAGATGACTTTCTTTAGAAGAAAAGGTAAGATGTTATTCTAAACCTGATACCACACAGGTAAAAAAGGTTATTTTTTCAGTTGCAGCATTTAACACTGAGCTGCTAAAACGCACCTCCCAATGTTTCTTTGTTTATCAAATCTTGCAAGATAAAATTGATCCACATTTCATCTACCGTTTAAGCTGACATTTTGTTTAAATTTGATGACAATACTAAATTTGAAGTAGAATCCAGGTGGCCCAGTCACTTCTTGAAGTTTGGTACTTACACAATTTTTTGTAATTGAAATGTGGAATCTGTTTTTATCATTTACTTCACTAGCTGCTGTCCACAACTCTGTTGACTTTTAAATTAGGTAATCCCTGTACACCTCAAATAAAAAAAAGAAGCATTGTCCTGACCCCGTTATAATTTGAGCCATATCGCCGACAGCTAACCTTAAATTAGATATTTATAACTTCAAACATTTCGGGGATAAAACGTAGCCCTTGTCTTTCTCGGAACGAAATCGCTTCAGAAGTAGATGGTAACAGTGTATCACAGTTATAATTTAGTTTAAATTAGGCATTGTCAAAAAAAGTCTATTCCGACATTAGTGTTCCTAAAGGAGCTGTCTTTGTCTTCAATTTTAACTTTCCATTTTAGGGACTTAAGTACTGTCAAAACTTACTAGAGCATGGACTGAATTTGGTAATCAAAGACACAGGCAGACCTGTATTCCCAACTTTCCCAATGTAGTCACTAGTTAGCACACGAAACGCTACAAAGTCAAAATCTTAACATTTCTCGATTCCAAACCACTTAGCATATTTCTAGGTTCTAAGTTTGATAAACAAGGAATGTTAATAACAAGTTGCTACGCTACCCCTTAATGCAAACCTAAAACTATCCTTAGTCGCCTCTTTCGACATCCACGGAAGAAATATTGAGGCGTAATTCTTATTGACAGGTTGCTAGCCTTTCACATGAAACATACCTAAACTTTCCTTAGCCGCCTGACGTCACGGAAGAAACGGAGAGGCGTCATTCAAAACCCGACTTGTTCCTAGCTGAATATGTTTCGGAATCATCCAAAAACGTACAGAATGTCTCCACCCATACATGTATTACACGTGCTACAAGTACTTGGTAAATCCTTCAGAGAAACGAGATGGGCAGGGGGGTAGCCCCCAAGGGGAGGGGGTGGCTCCCCACTCACCTATAGAATGTCTCTGAAGAAGGGTTAGAGGGAGAATAGAAAATAGTACATAATAAAAATTCAAAATGGGGGTACATCGGAGGCACCAATTTTCGCGAAGGGCTGCGGTTGTTTTTTGTTCACTTGTAGGGCTCTGTGAATGTGTTGGGTTGTTTTAGCTTAGGTTTTAGTTAGTAAACTAAATACCTTATCCTACTTCCTTAGACATCCACGGAAGAAATGGGGGAAATTTGGAGGTTTTATTCAGAATCTATCACACGGACGTTAAGGTATACTTTAGGCGACAGGCTAGCAGCCTTGTCACTGTTATGCCAACTGAAATCCTAAAAGTTTTTTCGAGAAGTGGCCACAAAACGTGAAATAGTCACGGTATTGTCTATGTGGCGTTTCGTGTGCTCTGCCTACCCCATTTGGGGTACAGGTGTGATGTAGGTATCTATGTAGTTACCTAATATGCCAGTTTCAGTCATCATCATCAGCCTATATACGTTCCACTGCAGGGCACAGGCATCCTCTCAGTGTGAGAGGGCTTGGCCTATAATTCCCACGCGGGCCCAGTGCGGATTGGGAACTTCACACACAACGTTGAATTACTTCGTCGCTGTGTGTAGGTTTCCTCACGATGTTTTCCTTCACCGAATAGCCCGTGATAAATATCGAATTCGATATCGCACATAAATTGCCGGGTTAGAATAGCACCTCCCCCTTTCTTCCCGTGGGTGTCGTAAGAGTCGACTCTGGGATGGGGTTAGTGTATTGTGGGCGATGGGCTAGCAACCTGTCACTGCAATATCACGTTTAACCATCTGGTTACCCTGAAATTGCTAAACGTGGCACTGGATTTTTGAATTCATGTGCTCTGCCTACCCCTCTTGGGAATACAGGCGTGAGAATATGTATGTATGTAATTCCGAAAAATTCAGAGGTGCGAGCCCGGGGTTTGAACCCACGACCCTCTGCTTGAGAGGCCACAGGTCGAACCGCTGGGCTACCACGGCTATAAAGGTGAAAATATACTTACAATGTAATTTCCAGAATTAAAAAATGATTTTATCGATTGTCTAACTGTAGGAGTAGTAATGTTAGTTTTGATAATTCTCAGTATTAATTTCCTAATCATTATCTAGCTAGATTTTGTTCATTACTTTATTGTATCTTTACAATCTGTTTTATAGAACCGTACATATACAATCAGGTGAATAAATATCCGATGCAAGTAGATAGAAATAAATATAATAGCAATTCGTATCTCAGTGTCATCGCAAATAGATGAGGTTATTGCTTTGTCATAGATGGTATGAAAATCGCGGAGAAGGCGTAAGCAACATTTTTTTTTTGTATCGTGATCGATTGGTCGCTTTGACACCTGTAATTTTTACTTACGTAAGTAGGGGCATAAGTATCGGCTAAAAAGATCGTACTTGTAGAGTAGGGCAAGAAATTGGTCTATCCCCATAAGATTGATGTTCATTTGAGCCTCATGAAACAACAAGGTCAATTTCCACTTACCATAATATTATGATAGGGACAATAGCTCCCTTATCACTGTTGTATTTACGTCACGTCATGTCATGTCTACTTTAGTGATAATTCGATCTCACAGAAACTTTTGTCAAAAGTGGTAGAGTATACCACTTTCTTGGCCGATCGTACCTAAGTATATTATATTATAATGATGGCGTCCACGCTCTTAAATAAAACTATGTACTTGCTTAGTCGTATTATGCTGAGGAGGCATGAAAAATAAACAAGTAAGTACAACAAAATTTATTTGTATTAGTGTAAACCTTGTTCTCTTTGGTGATGACCTGATGTGATGACACAACCACTTATAAACATAAGGAAATATTAACAATCGAACAAAAGAGTTTATTTACCATTTCACCTCCGTCCTTCCCTACCTCCGTAGCCAATAACGATTTGTCAAGAAATTAACTTTTATTGCTATTTACCGATACCAATAATCCTTAACGACATGGCGTTGTTACCTAAATAAGGTAAATTATACCAATTTACCTAATGGTGGCGTGTTTTGGGAAAATTAGAGATGTAGTTCCATTTTCAAATTGTGTTATTTCTGGTTTTGTTTATGTTTTGACGTTTTTGGTAGGTTTCTCATATTCATAGGTTGTTTTCATATCTACTAAAGCACAGAATGGGTAAGTTTTACGTACAGAAGGACCACTCCCGAACATTTTTAGGCGTAAAAATATTGCTGTCTCTTTCTACCGTTACCCGCTTGCTTTGCGAAGACTAAGATAAGAAGTCAGTTTGAGAATTAATAGGTACTATCATAATACCTTGTTTAAATGAACTAGCAAATAAAGAGTTTATTTCCCAATTACATACAGACGCTGTTGGTTCTAAGTAACTAAGTTAACAGGCATGAAACGTAAAATGCACCTTTTTTTCACTGTCAACTAACAAATCAATGGACTTTTGAATGTTTCAAATGTAACTTAATATACTAATTTGTACTAAGAACGTAACACGAACGAAACCGGCCCGTTTTCAGCTGAGAGCGTAAATTTCGAAGTTCTTAATCACTCAAGAATAAACCCCCGGTGGCTCGATTCAACAAGTGTCGATTGCGCCTTAATTCACCCCCTGTTGACTCATTATGGCCGTGACCTACTCAACGGGCGTCGGTTGTGCTTCGATTATTTAATCTGTGCTTTTGAAAATCGAACGACCAAGCTGCTGACTAACCAAAGAAAATGTATATTGTGTTTTTTTTTGTGTTCTATTTTTAAAAGTTCGAAATGAGTTCCAATTGGTGAGTTTGAAGAATTAAAATATGTGAATTGGTAAGACCTGATGAGTGACAGAGATAAACGTCCTCGTATTAATGTAACGTCATTTGCATTATATTTCAGATGAAAAAAAAAGTATTTATTTTCACGAGTTCTATCTCTGACAAAAAACTATGTATTGTGAAGAAATTTACTCGGAGCTCAACCTATTCCGTTTGGGAATACAGGTGTACCTAATGACCTAATGCCGCGTGGTTTCGAATACAGAATAACAAGCATGTCGAGCAAGCAAGCTGTCAGTAGCTAGCAACGTGTCACTTATATATATACCTGGGAACTCAAAACCTAAAAATATCCTAGAAGTAGTTACTAAACGTTAAATAGTCACGGTTTTCTCTATGCAGCGTTTTGTGTGCTCTGCCTACTTGGGAACACAAGCATAATATTTACGTATAACTTTTACACTCATGAGTGTAGGATAGATATTTTGTTGCACCCTATAAATATCGGAGATATTTTAAAAGCAACCCCAAGATAAAGGGGATTGCGGAGGCGTTTGCTCCATATTTAAGTCGCGGCGGAAAGTAATGATGGGGACGGGGTTATGCAGCATCAAGCCACATATTTATGGTTTTAAAGTTCTCATAAAAATTATACTAATACTAGCTTTCCGCCCGCGGCTTCGCCCGCGTGGAACTCGGTTATATTGCGGTATAAAGCAAACGACACACAGCGCCATCGATCTATCATCTATCGATCGATCATCGATCGATATCGATCTATCATCGATTGATATCGATCTATCAAGCAAACTATATTTTTGTTTTCCCTCAGGAAAATCAATTTTTTCCGGGATAAAAAGTACCCTATTATTTAATCCGGACTTCTATCTTTATGTCTGCAAAATTTCAAAGCAATCGGTTCAGTAGTTACGGCGTGAAAGCGGAACAAACGAACAAACAAACAAAACAAACTCACTTTCTGACTTATAATATTAGTAAGGATTATACATACATATTCTTATAATAATCTTGTATTCCCAAATGGGGTAAGAGCATACGAAACGGCACATAATCAAATCCGTGGCTATTCTACGTGTCTTAATTTTTCCTGTGGATGACATAAGAGGCGACTAAGGATACGGGTTAGGTATGATACAGGCGAGAGGCTAGCAACCTGTCACTATTATGTCCCTGTTATCGAACTTTAAATCAATATTTTTGTGAGGCGTACGTACAAAGGCGTAATAAAGGCGTACAATCTATGTTTAGATGAAAACTGTTTGAGTTAGGTAACAGCCACTTGGGCATAGAAAAACTGCCCAGGCACTTAACACCTCTTTTGTACCACATCGGTGGGAGATAGGTAGAACTTGTTAGACTTGCAACATCAGTCTGTAAATCGTGCTTTGTAAACCTTATATTAAAGTTTTTACTTATACCTTGATGGATGGATGAATCGAATGTGGTTTTGTATGTAAAAGGTTTCCTTATTGTTCTAGCTAAGTTTGACCAGAAGCTTTTAATTTTTTTTTTTTAATTTCGCAAAATTTTTCCACCCATTTTCCAATTAGCCTCTTGCATGACACCATCCCAAGGCGGCATAATTAAAGTCATGAATGGGAGCAAGCGAGACGGACAGCCAGTGTGATAGGGACGGAATCGTCTGCCGCCGTAATCAGTTTTACGGTTAGCGCAAATTATGTCGCGGGGTGAATTAGCTAGGTCGAACAGCTGATTTCGATTGTTTTCGCAATGGCGGATCGGGCGGCTTTTATTTTTAATTGGAACCATACGTTCTTTTATTTAAATAAAGAAGTCATTCGAGAATTTCGAGATGGGAACCTCGTTTATTTAAATGAAGAATTCGAAATGGGAAGTGGTTTGAATTTAGAACGAACATGGGCATGTAAAGTTGAATAAAAATCGAGTTACTTCTTTATTTTGTGATAATATTGTCGTGTGCCAGTCCTTAAGTTGCAGTGTTGTAGTTTCGATTTGTAACCGCTTAGCACGGGAAGATGCGATTCGAGTCGTGGGTGAATTAGATTCCCGTCAAAAAATTATGCGTTTTCTGTCGTATGTCATGTGGTAATTACACTTTTTTATGTAAACTAGGGAAAAAAGTTCTTTAAAAAAACTTTACAGCTCACTGTCTGTCTCTATCTGCAAATTACTAAGCGGTAAGCGATAATCATCGCCCAAAGATATCTGCGGAGGTCTAAGATGTCATGCCTCGTATGATAGTAACTGTACCTGATTACTTACGCTTCCTACTTTAACACAACAGTGCGAGCGCTGCTGCTTTGGGGCAGGATTAGCAGATAAAACAGCGATCTGGATGAATCCTGCACGAGTCTTAACCACCCTATAAATAAACAGGTCACAAATAACGTTGTGTGATATTAGCCTACTTCCAGTCAAAAACATCAGGCAATAAATACATCATGTCGAACTTTCAAGTCTATCAACATCGAATATCACTAAAGAGCTGTCCTATCATCCGCAACCAATCTCGTTACACCAAAATAACGAGATGCGATACCTTAGAAAGGGGTATACACCCCCTCGCATTATATACTCCAAATACTGGCACATAACAAACCAATAAAAAAAACACGACCAAAGACAAATTATACGGTTCAGAACGCGGCGGAAAGCAAACTTACGAAATTACAAGTGGAAACAAACGACAAAAGGAAAAATCGAACGCCACGAAAATTTAAATAAGGAATCATTTCTTTCTTTTTTCCTACGCGTTTTTCCGCTGTCAATCATTTGTCGGGGACACGGCGAATCGTTATTTTCTTTGTTGATAGATGGGATTTTTTCGTAGGATCGGGTGGCGTGTGTAGTTCGTTACTTCGTTTCGAATATGGAAGGTGGGTTGGTTTTAAATGAGATACGGTTTGGGGTAAGTATTCTTGGTTTTATGCCACGGGCGTTGGGGCACGTTCGAACGCAAGTTTGTGTGGAGTTTTATAAGGTATCGCTGAACGTTTTCACAATAAATGTCACTAACAAAGAAAACCTAATGACTATAGCTAGCCATTTTGGAACTATTTCAAAAGGAAGGCCACTACGAGTTTCCTTGTCAATTGAAGCGATGTCATTATTAGGTACATTTAAGTACTGTGAAATTGTTTTCGCTACTAAATCACGAAATTATTTTTTAACAGAAATGACACAGGTCACTCCCTGATGAAGTAGAGGAAGACAATTGAACGCCATTCGCTTTTATTCTGGCATACTTCTTCCGCTTCACATTCATCCCTCCTATACATGCTCGACGGTTTCTGGTACTTCTGAATTAGCCTGTCTTCAAAACATCGCTGATCTGGTCAATATAAGATCGTCTAGAACGCCCTCGGCCTCACCAGACTTTCCATAATGCACTGCCCTTGTAAATTTGCTTGCAGATCCTTGTTTCGTCTATTTTCTCCACGTTCCCAAACCAACGTAATAATCCTTTTTCTGTCCTGGTTACAATGTCTTCTTTCAGACCACATTTTTCTCTAATCACGCAGTCAGGCATATTGGGAAGTTTAATGCCACTCATGCATCGCAAAGAGCTAAATGTCACCAACGTATCAGGCTCCTTTTATAGACTAGCGTTATCGTCTTCTATTTGAACAAGATATCTCAAAACGCCGAATACCTATCGAAGTATTTCTTATTCCACATATCCCTCGACACGTATCCAAATCAAAATGTCTGATGTATACATAAGCAATGCTTTAACCAGGCTTATTGGCTCGCTGGCCATGCAGATTGGCTGCCGAATCGTATGCTAATACGTGTTTTCTCTACCTACCCACATTATACGATATTTCTGTGCGGTACCTACAATACAAATATTACTTATCATATGAGATACATGAAGTTCCAACGTCTGTTTTTATGTGCTTTGTTATTTCTTTGGAGGATTCTTGTTTCTTATATAAGAGACGGTTTTAAAAAATGGAATTTATGGTCTTCTTCATTTGTTAAAAATGGCAGTTAGGAAATGTTAGGACTTTACATTAATTTTGATGCCTGCTCTATTGTTTTCACCGATTTTATTTTTAATTCGGTGTTGATCTCTCTTGCCTGTGTATTGCCCGCAGGTTAATTTAGTTAAAAGATAGAGTTGATACCTATTCAAGTCCGGAGTGACTGAAGCTGAATGAACGTTTTCTAAGCAGAATACTTAGTTTCAAACTTTATGTCGTAAAGAACATTTTCCTTTCAAAAACGACATATTCTTTAATTACCAAGAGATTTAAATGTAAGATTACGTTGTGTGCAAACTAAACTTGGTATTAAGGTTACGGTCATAATCAACTGAAACAAACTGAAATAACCGCAAAGTACCGCTACCTGTAACTTGTTCCAAATTGTATACTAAAAGTAGCTACTTCAAGTGAAATAGTCATGATTTTGTCTATGGTAACGATTCATATGATTAGCCTGTAGGTATGATGTTTATGTATGTATGTAAGATTTTGTATATTCTCGTCGATCCCTTGTAATCTAAAAGGAAAATGCTGGTGAGATATTCAATTTCAAATCACCTCGGCATAACAAATACGAGTGAAGTGAAAGTCTACGTAGAATATCGAAAGGTAAGTGTATATTCGGTTTACATAATATATCTACATCTGCACACATCCATAAACATGTATCCCCAAAGGAATAGCAGAGTGCAAAAAAGGCCACGCAGAGTGCAAAAAAGGCTACACAGAATTAGTTTCGTGGCCATTAAGCAGTTTTTGTTTCTTTGGAGAAAAGTGGTGCAAATAATGACAAATTTCTAGCCTGTCGCCAATAAATAAATAAATAAATAAATATCATTGGACAATTTTTACACCAATCACCTAGTCCCAAAGTAGGCAATTTAATGCCTGTGTTATGGGTACTAGACAACGGATAAACTTACTTATATACAGATAAACATCCAAGACCCGAAAGCAAACATTCGTACTTATTCATCATACAAACATCTGCCCCGACCGGGGATCGAACCCGGGACCTCAAGCTTCACAGTCAGGTTCTCTAACCGCTGGGCTATCCGGCCGTCACATACTTCCTTTTGTAACATCTTACGACATCCTAGGGCGAAATAAAGAGGTGTAATTCCAAACCCGACTCGACAGAAACAGGCACGTATCTATTCCTTTTAAAATACCTAGATAAGAACAATACATCAATAGTTTTGGAGAAAGGAAAAAAAATGGAATGGAAGATGTAAGCTGTCTTAAATTTAATCGAATATATGTAACTATATGTTTCAGGCTAGTTAGTTAGTCCTTCATCTCGGAGCCGTGGCGGCTGCTTCCAAATATATATTAGCCCGAAACATGTAGAGTTAAACTCCATTACAGACGTGAGTTATTCGTTATTGATTTTGGTCTGGTTTGCTTTAGGTACTATCGGTCGGGGACTAAAAAGGGCATGTGGCCAGTTGCAAAATATTTCTGTGGCCCGTTATATTCGTTCTAATTTCAAATGTACCACAGAACTAACAGACTTCGCTCGCGTTCTCCTGATCAACGGCTTACCAGTGTTACTAGGCGCCCTCCCATCAATACCTACCATCGATCATATACCAACCTCATAACAAATTCATACCCCGTACAATCGCATAACATGCTTACAAAACGACGTTTCAAATGGGACGTCTCGCCGCATAGTTACGATACCACGGAACAAAAAGACGTATGTCCCTTTGAAATTAACTAAACATGTGCTCTTTCAGAAAATATAGGTCTTAAGTAAAGGCTCGAACCACGTTAGCCTTGTAATAGTACAGGCGGCGTTCGATAGATGGCGGTGGCACGTACGTCGCGTGATCAGAATTCGAAATTCAAAATCGGAAGG
The DNA here is from genome assembly GCA_005406045.1 of Adoxophyes honmai. Taxonomy (NCBI): domain Eukaryota; kingdom Metazoa; phylum Arthropoda; class Insecta; order Lepidoptera; family Tortricidae; genus Adoxophyes; species Adoxophyes honmai. The sequence continues at coordinate 232,644 of BHDV01068560.1, forward strand.
CGTTTTTAAACCTGCAGCTCTTTAGCAAATATAACAGGATTGTGACCGGAATTGTAGGTAAGAATTGAGTAAAACGTCTTGTATTTTTGCAAGGGTTGGAAGCAGGAATAACAATGCTGTGTTCTACTGGAAATATTTTTTAAATAAGTAATATCCGATTTGTTATGCGAGATTATAAACCTGGTCCTTAGAAATAATTTGTAACAACTACTCTTCTTTTTTATGTCATACCGTGGATGAAGAGTATTAGGGATTTACTTCAAGAGCTTTGGGCGTGTTCCCTTTTTTGACTCATATATTATCAGGGGGATTAACAACGTCTAAATGCGATAATCTTCCGATACACGCAGAGTAGTACAGTTAGAATACGTTAACTGAATCGTTTGTCATAATAACTGTAACTTTGAGGTACAAAACGATGACACAATTCAGTTTAGAACCTAAAAAAATCACCTTCAGAAGCCATGCCAACCGTTACTTTCAGATGCTTCGAATAACGAATCAAATTTTATTCTTTTTCATCATTTGCATCACTTTTTTGGAGCTGGCCACCTAGATTCGGATTTAGAAAAATAAAACAGTTTCTTTTTTTGACTCCAAAATGTTTACTATCTACCTGGCCAGTAACATTCGAACTTCGAACGCCATTACACCCAAACGGTACATCTAATCCGAGTCACCCTTTTTCATCAAGCTACCCGGTGGAACACGAAAAATCATAACACGCCCGAGTACGCGATACATTTCTTCATATCCGTATTCCGAATGAAAAATGCGCAAAGAGTTGACTGCCTCAAACGAGTCTTTTCTTACCTCCCCTAACGGGGGGAACTACAAATCCACTAGAGAGAGAGGGGTAGAGTAACGCGCGCGAGCGAGCGAGACGCCACGCTAAACCCGAAAAGATGGATGGTACACACAATGTCACTGCGCTACGAAATTGTATATTTTATATTCGGTATAAAAAACACAACATACGATATTAAAAAGCCGCATGAATTTCCACGGAAAGTAGTTATTTTGTTGTGGAATTTAATCTTGCGGGATGAGTATTAAAGTAAAGGATTATTGGAATGCCGGGTTCGAGTTTTTTTGTGCTGGGAAATGGGAGGGTTTTTTGCTATTCAGTAAGATGTGTGGGATTTGGGGGTTGTCTGTTGGGGGTTTTTGGGAACTATTGGTAACGAGCGGTATATTGATGACATGATTGACGGCCGGATAGCCCAGCGGTTAGAGAACCTGACTGTGAAGCTTGAGGTCCCGGGTTCTATCCCCGGTCGGGGCAGATGTTTGTATGATGAATACGAATGTTTGCTTTCGGGTCTTGGATGTTTATCTATATATAAGTAAGTTTATCCGTTGTCTAGTACCCATAACACAGGCATTAAATTGCCTACTTTGGGACTAGGTGATTGGTGTAAAAATTGTCCAATGATATTTATTTATTTATTTATGATATTTAGAGTATTTTTATTATTTTGTTGGACAAGTAAAATTTAGTAACGAATAATCTTATGTAATGTTTGACTATTGACAAAATTATTAAGGCCACGCCTGTGTTAGGACTATCCATCTCCATTTCTTTCGTGAATGTCACAAGGGGCGGCTAAGGAAAAAAGTTAAGGCATGTAATAAACTGGCAAGCTATCACTATACTGTATCTCTATTATCTAACTTTTGATCTAAAATTGCTAATTATAGTGGCCCCCAATCACAAATTATACTATTTGATTTTTGGGAAAACGGGCGTGTTGCTTACTTTTGTTTCGCTAAAAAAATTAAAACAGAGAAAAAGGTTAATGAAATTACAAAAAAAAATGCCTATTGCGCCTCAAGAATTTCTATCATTATCCCACTTCATACACTTTGTCACTTCATCCTCGTCTTCATCATTCACATGTATTATAGCTGGCAACCCGCTCCCTCCGCGAGGGTGTCCCGACTATCGCCGAGGCTCCCGATCATCCGACCATAGATAAGCCAAGCGTAGAGCTATTTCCTTCAAAATGGCGGCGATAGCGGCATAGTACCTCAGTTTAGGTGATTTCTGATTCGAGATATCGGGAAAAAGTCGGTGGAATTATTCGAGATACTGTGTACGAATATAGCAACAATCTTAGAAAAGGCAAGATTTTTAAAGATTTGTTTTGTTACTGTTACGTTGTTACATTATTTTTGCTTAGAATAGCATAGCTCTCTATTTTTTTCATGAATGCCGTAAGAGGCGACTGGATGTGATTTAGGTGACAGGCTGATAACTAACCTAACATTATGCTAAATGTGTTTAAGAAACCTGAAAAAGTCGTGGTTTTGACAAAGTCATGTTTTGTGTGCTCTGCCTACCACGTTTTGGAATACAGGCGTGATATAGGTATGTATGTAGAGATTTCTAAACCTAACACCACACGGCGACGCGATTATAATCTCTAACAACGGCAACTGTTTTCTATTTGGTATTTTCATTGAAAATCCCCTTCCAGGGCTGCTAAACCTTTTCAAAACGTTCGAAAACGCGCACGGTGTTGCAGCGCCAAGTCGAATCGTTTGATAGACTTTCGTCTGAATATCTTTTGTTAGGCAAATCAGTGGCAGATGTACGATCCCTCGCGAGCGAACGCTAATTGGGCTGTATTTGCATTTCTATGGGTTTTGTATGGGTTTTTATAAATTCTATCACTAGTTTTATGGCTGGTTATAACGTAAAACTGTAACTTTAAGATTATCTATCTATTTTATGATTTTTATGACTAACAAGATTTTTTTAAATTTCGGTCGTATGTCTGGTATGCGCTTACTACATCAGTATGTCATGATATTTAAGTTATTCGTATTTACTAAAATGCTTCTTCTATTAAGATGTAATAATACCAAAGATTTATGTAGATCGATAATGTGCAAACGTAGATATTTATATACATTGCAAATCTGTACAACGTATATGTGTGTGTGTTGTGGTTACGAAACGCGAAATATTACGTTACGTATGTAACGTTTTTTGTGCCCTTACCACATCACGACCGTCCATCCACGTCATTAGACGAATTTCCCCATCCAAAAGACAGAACTCTCAACCCAATCTATACTACCTACTCACTCTAAAAGATTATACATTTCGCTACAACCATAAACAACTTGCGTTATTTTTAACAGAGGCGCGGAACATAAATCCTTTACTCGCCTGTCAACCGCACGCCTAGTGGGTAGCCAAATGTTATGAGGAAACGATTTCCGAGGAAATGTTTAGCGCCCCTGCCTGGAAGTGGAAGGTGAAAGAAAAATTGTACGCTCAATTGTTTTAGTGATATTTCGAAATGTTGAGTACCTCTTACTTTTGTGAAGGCTCTGGCTATAGTAGTACGCAAAAGTCCCAAAAGTCCTAAACACAAAATTATATTCCTCTCTACCCACAAATGGGTGAAATAGACCAAAAACGCTTTTTACTTTTAAACGGAAAATAAGAACGTTTTGATGTCTAGTTCCATCACCAATTAATAACTGGAAAATTACCATGCTTCTATACTCGTATGGAGATGCATACAATTGCAGCGCCACCGTACACAAAAGCTTTACCGTTATATTTGAAAATTTTGAAATCATGTTGTTCCATAATTCATCCCGGCTATGTATTAACCAGCCAGTCTTAAAACTTAAAAAGAATGCTGGCATGCAAGAGCCCATCGCTTTTCCAAATTTAAAACAACGCCATAAAGTTTAAAAATTAACCGACCCGACTGCATCATTATCGCCACGTTCCGTATTCAAATGGAAACGGAAACGCCACATTTTCTACACCGCATAGCGGGAAAATATGCTCTGGCAATACTCCACGCAGGGTTGCCAGCGAAGATAAAATAAAAAATGACGATTATTTGAACACTGAAAACACTATGACGTATTATGTTTAATAGATCCTAACAAAAACGATGGTGGTCCTTTAAATAGAAAGCCCTTTCTCAGGTTAAGCTGCGGCCTCATCTGCGTGTACAGTATTTCGATAGATTCAACTTTGAGGTAGAAATGCAAACAAGCGGCCTTAAAATTTAAAAAATGGAATGCATTTCCGCACATTTAACTTTCTTTTAAAAAAAATATCGCGACGTGAGTTCGAAGCAATTTCCCATCACTTTATATTCCCCGCAAGCTGGCAACCCTCGCGCGAGCGAGAAAATAGATAGTTTGGCGCATAAAATAATGATCAATCAGAGAGGGATGACAAGGCGTTTATTGGTGCCGCTGTTTGGTCTCTGACGTTATTTTCTTGGCTCGAAACGAGATTTTTGCTATGCATTTTCTTAGCGCAAAATTTTGTGCTAGATATAGAGTGGATAAATTTGTAGAAGATACCGTGTGGCGAAGAAGCCAAATAAATAGATTTTTTCACTAGGTCGTCTAGCCATCTTGTAGGTAGACGTCCTACGCTGCGCTTGCTGGTCCGTAGTCTCCCTTGGAGCACTATAGATTTGATCGCATCGGCCATCTGCTCTGCCTGCCCGTTGCCACTTCAACTTGTTAATCCGGTGAGTTATGTCGATGACTTTCGTCATTTCTAATTCTATCGCATAGAGACACCCCAAGCATAGTTTTGAGTTGAGATTGATATTGAGATACAATATTTCAGTGCCGTAAGGTGTATATCGAATGAAAAGACATTGCGTAGTTTCCCGAACGCTGCCCATACCATACGAATTGGGTTCAGCGTTGATCCTCGTATCTTGGAGTCAGAGACAACGTACATTCGCTGCCCTTACTTACCTGTCCAGGCAGATTCGGGGTGTTGAATAAGAATAAATCGTACTGCAAGATCAAATTCAAAAACTATAATCTATACTATCTATACTAATATAATAAAGCTGAAGAGTTTGTTTGTTTGTTTGTTTGTTTGTTTGTTTGTTTGTTTGAACGCGCTAATCTCAGGAACTACTGGTTCGATTTGAAAAAATCTTTTTGTGTTGGATAGACCATTTATCGAGGAAGGCTTTAGGCTATATAACATCACGCTACGACTAACAGGGGTGAAGAAATATTGGAAAATGTGGAAAAAACGGGGGAAATTTGTCACTATTCCACGCGAACGGAGTCGCGCGCACAGCTAGTTTAATATATTAAGTCTCATTTTTGTATAGTCACATAAATAATTTTGAACATAAATGTTTTTTTGCTTTGCCATAATCGACTGAACTATTCGTCGCGATTGACCCGTTGCCCACCACTGTTTTAAGTTTTTTTTATTGTCATTTTCCCTATGACTATAGAACCTAGCTATCAAACCAGCTAAGTTACCAGATAACAAAGCAGTTCATTAGCTAGTCACAGATTGAACAGCCACATAACTCGTGTCAACTAACTAGCATATACAAAGGCGTACTAGATCAATACTGGCTTCATGCGGCATGTGTCATACAGGACAGGAGTGGTGTGGAGACGGTTAGGCTTAAAATTGTGGGTAGGTCGTTGTCATCTTCTAATTTTATAAGGATTATGATCCAATCATAGAAACATACCAATTTGCATATAAAACCAAACTAAGTATAATAGAGATAGAGTCTAATAGAGTTTTTTTTTTCTCTATAATCTTTACAAAGCCTTTCTTACCAAATAGAAATTGATACGATTTTCACCTTTAATTTAAGCTTCAGGAAAGTTAATAATAAATGTGTTTTTAAACTTGAGTTATGTATCCGTATTTTTCAAGATGAATCTAGCGGTAGCTTTTTTACAAGGCTTGTAATCTAACGTACACAATACCTACTTCTACAAATTAAGATATAACTTTTTTTGTAAACCATCTCCATGCATCCTAGTTCTACCCATGATAGATAGTATTACCCGAAGAGTTTGTCTGCCGCCCGATTTCTTAGGACTAAAGTACAGTCAGCACCACACTATACTATAAAGGTATGAGACTCAGTTTTGCTTTTTACCGGTTCTAAGGACGATTTTTTAGATATTATCTTCCATCTAAAATGTTCTTCGCCAGGGAAAGTGTTTTTTTTAATGTTTTTACTTCTACTCTATTGGTTTTCCAAAAGAACATTTTAGTATATGATGCACGCCAGATAAGGCTGTGCCTGTCATTTTCTGACTAGAAATGTCAGATGCAGTTTTGCGTGTGTTGCCGTGTTAAGCCTGCACGGTATCCCATGTCAGAGGAGCGTTGATTTAATGTACTTAACTGTTAAAAATGTCACATTGGCTGGCAATTTCATACATTAATCTAACTCCTATGTTTTGTCGAAAGCCAAAAAATGTGTCATAAATATTCCATACAAGAATCCTCAAAGTTTGTAGAATCTCTCATCGGACTGGAAAAAGCTCATAATTCGAATTAAAAAAAAACCGCAAAATATGTAGTAGGTAGGTACCCAAAAAAAAAACTTGAATGTAAAATACTTATGCATCAGTGATTCCGTAAAATAGTGTGCACGACTTGATCTTGGCCGTTTTTTTTTTTGAAAAATGAAATCCTAAGGCGCAGCACAGACGACAGATTTTTGCGCGATTGAGTCTGCGGAGCAGTAAAATTTCTGAATGGCGCGCTGACAGTTTTTATTGCTCCGCAGACTCGATCGCACAAAAGTCTGTCGTCTGCGCTGCCCCTAAGCGTTGCGAAACCAGTTTCGGAATTCCTTGAATCTACAACTAGACCAAAACCTTTCAACTTACAGAGCTCTGAAAGTTAAACAAATATTATAAAGACGAACACATGAGTGCAAAGTTGTTCTGTTTTGTGTTTACCGGTTTTGGTACAATCACAAGCGGTAGCGGGTGCGGGAACGGTAGCGATTTTTGTAATGTAATTTATTTTGATGTCATATCTAATTCCAAGTGAATGTTATCTTCAAAAGTAGGTACAATCAGCTACCGAGAAAAGCAAGCTCTCGGAAATATAGTGTGGTTACATGGAGGTTACTTTTCTCTACATCTGACTGTACATAGCGAGTATAGCGACCAATTAAAAATGAAAACAATTTTTACAATTGTATTGTTATGTTAACTAATTATTACAGCGAAATTAGTTCTAGTTTTATTGCTGATTGAAAATCTATTGTTCTTTAGATTGCCACGAATTTATTAAAAAAAATAGACAAAGATAGGTTAACACAGCAGCTGTCATTACTTGGATCGTAAAAAAATGTGTTAATTGTATCAATTAAATTCAGGGTCGTCGAAGACTTAACGTCTACTGCTACTGCGATCGTGAAAGAATACCTGTAAGAAATAAAAAGTTCCATTTTTAAAAGCTCGTGTGCCCCGCTAAAAGCTCATAACTTAAATAACCATACGTTTCTTACGCATCGAATATTGTTGGTAAAACTTCACGCTCCCAAATGGAATCGAGACTTCATTGTCGTAAGTTTCGCATCCAACTGTTGTGAATATCGTATTTCGTTTATAAGTTTCGTGGCTTTGAATTTCGATTTTGTTACTTATAGGGTTTTCGTCGCTGGCACTTTGTCGGCAAGTTAGAAAGTTAGGTTACTTATGTTTAGTATAGACGGCTTACAAACTTTTTTTGCTATGGAGACTTTTTTTTAAATAACAAAAGACGACACAGTCACACCAGCCAGCCCATAAACCGAGCAACATCAATAAAAAATATAGAACATTTCCAACACTGGCAACCAATAAATTATGAAGACACAATGACGCAAACGGTAGCATCCCATTCACTACGAGTGCCACTCAAAGGATTAAACGTTCGATATCGCGTTCCATATTCAAAAATCGCTTACAATTGATTGGTTAATCTAAATAGGACTTTATTGGCTGTGCTCGAATCTAATGTCCTTGTCATTTAAATATAGAACGTCAACGTTTTTATGCTGCCAGCGTAAAGAGTTCGTCCTTGAGGCGACAAAAGTGAAAATGCTGGCTGGAAACTTAAAAAACACGTACATCCTGCAAGAAAAGAGGTATAAAAGAAACTCCTCAGGGAAAGTGCATTAAAAATAAGCGGGTGTAAGGGAGACGGAGCTACGTCTTGGTACTTCCGTCGCCCGAAGGCTTCTAAGAAAATGGTTTTATGAATGAAAATTACTTTTTTCTCACGCCATTTACTCAGTTCAGGGACGTTAGTTTTGTTTTCCGCCGAGATAGGTGAAAGTTGTTTCGGTATACTTTGGAACTGGGACATTTCCACCTCGGAAACGATAAAATGTTGAAAGAGGGAGTTTTAAACGCTTCTTTTTACAAACTTCGTAATGGCTTGATCCGTGGCACGTAATGTTATAACAAAAACTTTTGAGTTCATTTTTAACTTTCGTTGAAAATGTTTATGAACTAAACTCCAACATTCACAAAAAGGCACGATGTTTTTTTTACTATCTTATCTAACAGTCAAGTGGAAATAGTTTTTGATTAGTCAGAAAATCGCATTAATATTTTAATATAAAAAAAAAAGTTTACTTACCTACAGCATGTTCACTTTTTTCTCATTCGTTTTTTAACACCGAAGACAGTTGTTTTTCAAGTTAACACATTTTAACACACGCGTCCCTAACGTACCTTTTTATGGCCACCGCATAAAATATTACCATCGCATTTATGCCGAATAATAAGCATAAATTTATCTATCATACATTGAAGAAAGGGTTTAATAGCCTATAAATCAGCATTTTAAACAAAGAATAGTCAAATTCCTGACAAAGGGACGACCTTTTGTGCATAGACAAGAGTTTTTTTTGTTGCCATAAACCCGTGAAATGTTTGTTTTGTTTGGTGTAGTGGTTTTTTTTTCGATACTTCGATGATTTCGCGTATAATGGGTTTTGTGTGTTAAGTGCGGGTTTGTGCACGCAAATATTTGGTGGTTGTTTGTTTGGGTTAGTTTTGTGTGAGGAAGTGATTTTTTCTGTTGCTTCCGTTTTAGTGCAAACTATTTTTATTTAAGAAGAAAATTTTGATAACATTACATTGAAGTTTGTAATAGGAAAACGGGTAATTGTAAAACAATTAACTAGACGTAATCTAGGAAAGCTTTCGAGAAAGATTTAAACAGGAAGACTAATAACGCTTTCTGAATCTAATTTGTGTTCACAGGGCTCTTAAGGTTAGAGACAAGATAAAAAATAAATTACAATGACATCAATTCTTTATTAATAAAACCATAAATTTACTCTTTACAAAACCTTTCACAGACAAGTGTCTGTGTCTCAAACATACAATTATAGCTTTTGTCTACACTGCAAGATTGTCTATAGCCAACAAAAAACAAACTAGGGTCAGAACTTGAATGGAATAAAATGGTGCCCATTCAAGACACCGGAAGGGTTTGAGCGGCCATCGACAAAAGATGAGACTTCCGGCTGATCGAATGCATTATGGTTAGAATATTAATAATAGATAATAAGAAATATGATCGTATCATTTTTGTTATTAATTCGTTCTGGGAATATTCTCAATGCCTGGGAACTTGAATTATCTTTAGCGGCTATCGGAGTTCTTTGAATTTTACTGGCGTTGTTTTTGATGAAACTGTTACCTTCCTTTATGTTATTAACAGTATTAAAATGCTATCTTTAATAAATAAACTGTTATTGAAAGAAAAGTCTTAATAACTAGTAACAAATCTCGATTTTTTTCTATTCTATCAGCTGACAGACTAAAGCATATTTTCATTAAAATGGTTCTTAAAAAAATTACCACAGCGGCATCATTTTTTATCAACACCGATGTCACAGACAACTTTGACATAATAGCCAAGCCTACCAACCTACACGTCGCAAACCTACGTAATCCGTATTAATACAGCCAATTCATCAACGTTCGGAAACGTTAGCACAACAATAGCACCCCTTCAAATATAAATAATAAACTAAAAATTATATGCAAATTCACGAGCCATAAGTTTCTATAGAAATTCTCGTAACCCTTTCACAGAGAGGGGACGAAAAAAGGTATAATAATTTATTCAGGTTGAAAGATAGCGAGATCACAGGACATTTTGGTACGCATTTAAAAAAGTCTTTCAACGGTGTGCAGACGTGTTCTATTCTAAATTTGAATGTTTGGTTTCTAATTGGATTGCGTTCGGTTTTCGAATTTCGATTGTGTTCAGTTTGTGAGTGCTGATGTTGCATACAGAGTGATTTTCTTAAGTGGATGTGATTTTAAGACTACCTATGCTAATTTCCGTAGAGTATAAGTTTCGTAGAAAACAAGTTAAATTAAGGGCTATCAAATGGACTTAAATGTAAGTGTGACGTCCGTGTTTGATCATCAACAAACAAGGACTATTTTCCATATTTTTATGATAAAAGACCAAGTAAAAAATAACGACAGCAATTAACACAATTGACAAAATAATTGTCATTTCCAGTGGCGAAACATTTAAGCTCTTAAAAGTGTTTCTAAACTTGTGTCTATGTCGAATCGCTTCGTCCAAACAAAGTTTTTTTTCAATATAGTACGAATTTTTCAAAGACACGCTATCTAATGTCATTCTAAAACATCAATTTAATAGTGATTTACGAATTAGACTATAATCAAAGTTCTTGTACAGGCACAAAGGTTTATTCCATTTTCGATAGCCGAAAATAGTTCCATGACATAAGATAAATTTAACTCCAGACTTACCTACTAAAGCACTCCATAAATTGGAACAAACAATATCTTAATGGAAGAAACTCGATATTTGTCAATACATTTCGCTCTTATATACGAGAAATATGTTCCAACTTGCAAACAGTCAAAATAATGCTGAACACACAGAAATATCTTTACCGTAAACTGAATCTTACGCCCTTATTTTTGGGTTTGTTGTTCGCTGTGTGCTTGTTTAGTGTTAGATCGTTTTGTTTTGTGTTTGCATATGTTTGATCGATTGACATCGGGGGTGGGCCTTGTGTAATATTACCCCCGAATTCACTAACAATGTGTAGTTCGTTTTACATGATTACTTATATTTTGAAGCTTTTGATGTTCGCTGTAGCGTTTCAAAAGACATGTTCGAGTTTTGTTTCATTTCTCGTTTTGTTCAATTATTTTGAATGCTTAAAATGACATTATTAACATGGACCATTATTTAGCATAATTTTAGGTCTTACGAAAGAGGTATAATAATGGGTACGAAACGTAAAATAGTAATGATTTTGACTACGTAACGTTTTGTGTTCTTTGCTTACCCTTTCGGGAATACGGGTACTATCAATAATGTTTATGTATGTATGTAACGTGTTATAATATTTTATAAGTTATCTCGAAAAAGAAACACTCCGTATCATAAACTTAGATGACGATAAACCAAAAAACTGTTCTATGATTTTGAACTTTAAAGTTTCGAATTAAAACAACGCGACCCAATCAAATTAATCGGCCATTCAACTTAATGACACTGGCTGGTAGCAATTGGAATAGCCATTAAAGACGTAGCGTGATGATGATAAACAATACTTTGAAAAAAAAAAGCTTTCCAATTTCAAATTTCCGAAACCCGTTCCTCGCAAGGCCTTCTGTAATCGGCGGTGGCGATCATAGTCGATTAACTGGGTTTTTTATTAGGCACCTTTTAAATACAAACAAGAAAATAAAATTTTATGACCCTCTTCAGTGAAAACACTGTTAAATAAATAACTGCACGTCCCAGTTCCGGTTTGGTCATGCTGTAAATTAACATTGTGTAAAAAATATGGACGGAGTCGTTTTTAATAATTAAATACTGGATTCCTTTGCGCAAATAGGCGTACGATCCAGTTAACAATTTTAATAATCGAGTTTGACAAATGTGAGGTGCTTTAAAGTGACGTGTTTTGTAATGGCACGGCCTTTAGCTCTCGGAGGTCCTTTACCGGTGCCATGTCTTAATTAATTGTTAATTAGCAACCAAACAGATGACAAATTACCAACTTTACAAATAAAAAAGTTTTGGAATGACAAATAGCAATGCGTACAATTATGTCCCGCGGCCGAACTAATTCAATAGGTATATTGTCATCACAGCAAAACATTTTATATAATTTCACTTCCCTGGCCAGTTACAAAAAAAATGGTAATGTAACTGGCCAGTAGTGTCTTTAAAAACACAGATAAAGTAGAATCTGTAGTACGTAGATAAGATCAAAACGCAGAAATCAGCGAAAAATTCCATGATTTTATTTAAATGCCGCCATTTTGCCCGCGATATCAGAGAAATCCGTTCAACTGTCACTTAGTTAAAATGACGTTTAAGTTGCAATCGCAACAAGCGTCGTTGTTCTGACATGAAAAAAAAAAACATTTTCCAGCCAGTGCTGTCATATGGAACTCGGTTCTAAAACCGGTTTTTTTTCTTGTACGATAGTTATTTAAACTGGTTGCATAAGTGTTAATTAAAAGTCCAGTCCCCAAGCAAAGCGCTTATCTCAAAAAATATCGAAATTTATGACTTTATCACAAAATTGCGGTGTAAAATATTTTCTCGTACTTCGGTTTCGCTATTTAGTAACGTGTACTGATTTTAATCTTTGGAGCGACAAATTTACGACGTAAAAGGTGGGATGTGGTTAGTTCAGTAAATATTATCTGCTTAGGGTTTACTGTTAAATATTTTAAAATGACTTGAGTTTTTTTTGTCATTGGTTTATTTTAGTCTCTTGCGAGTCTTGAGTACTTGCATATTTTATTTTACTTTAATATTTAGTACAAATGAGTCATACCAACGTGCGGTTTGTGGTACTATGGTTACTTTTAGTTATTAGTTTAGTTTATAGACAGAACACACAAAATATGATATAGACAAAACCATAACTATTTCACGTTTCGCAGCCACTTCTAGCATAATTTCCGGTTTAAAAACAGATGGAAGAGGTAGAATAGTGGCAAGTTGCAAGCTTGCAAGCCTGTCGCCTAAAGCATACCTAAACCCTCTAGTCGCCTTTTACGACGTCCACAGAAAAAATGGAGAGGTTTTATTATATCCCGACACCACACAGGCAAATTAATCTATACTTTAGATAAATTAGCTAAGCTTTTTCGAAACATCTTATTTTAAAAACGTCTGTAATAATATTTTTTTGCGTTTCTTGCTTAACGGTCTTTTAAAAACATTGTGACAGGCATAAACATAAAACTCTTTGTTTTTTAATAACCATAGACAACGTCGAGAAACCGTTATTATCTATGACGGACATCAGTGGTATTAAATATGTCTCTTTTATTGTACGTAGGAGGATAATAAAATACAAATGAATGGAATTTAATATTGTTGTAGAACACGTGAGTTGCCAGTTATTTAAATATATGTTCTCAGTTTTTCTTCGGGTTTTTATAGTAACAATGCATTCCATTCTTTGTTAATAGAAACGTTGGAAAAGCGATGAAGTAAAAAGTGCCTTTTTTCTTGGAAACTATGTATTAAAACAACTGTTGGAAAAGTTATTATCATTATAATAAACGCGATGTGAAAATGAGGGCCAGTGTAGTACTGTCGAGTTTAGAATTAGACCTCTACATTTCTCCCATGGATGTCGTAACAGACTAGCGGCCGGTCGCTATTATACAAGTTTCATCTGTTTATTAAACCTAAAGTTATGCTAAAATTGGCTACGTAACGCGAAATGGTCATGGTTTGTCTTTAAACGTTTTGTCTGCTCTGCCTACCTCATTTGGGAACACAGGCACGATTGTACGAATGTATGTGAAATTTAATAACTTTGTCATCCTATTGGTAAGTGAATTACTAGCGGCCAATGCTTTGTCAAATACTTTCCTTATAACCAAATTTTCATCTTATTTTTATTTGCTTTCAGCTACCCTAAACATCTACGAAACATTACCTTTCTTTTTAAAGCCAACCAAAATTAAAAAAAACAAAACTAATACCGGTTTTTAAACGCACTTCTATTTGTAGCTGGCACTGCTGGCAGCAACTATTATTTATCTATTCTGGGCTGGCAGCTTAGAAAACGGTTGAAAAAAAATTGACAGTTCAAAAATCGTGCGCCAACTTTTACAAGGGAACCTATCGATTTTGTCCTCAGCCCTACGCTCCATACATTATGTACATGTGTGTGTCGGAGGGTAAGGTATGAGGGTGGAACGTTAAACTATCGTCTACGTATAACTTATATAAATTATATGTCATTCACCCCATATCAATAGTAATGTATGGAGATTCGATATTGTGGTAGTCGCATGCATTTTACGGGCAGGTATTTTTTTGTGGATTTAGACGGCGCGATTAGGGAAATTTGGTTTGCGGCAATTTATACGCGGCCATTTTTAAAAATAGTTCTACTTTGAAATTGTTCTATGATTACACTTGGCGGCAAGATTACCCGCCCAATTTTTTTTAAATGTGGAATGTAAGCTGCCTTTGTATTCGGTAAATTTTAAAAATAGAACGGGTAAATAATTTTGCCGCTGTGTGTGATATTTAAATTATTGCAGTTACAATAGTTATCCGTGTGGTGTCGGATTTGGAATAACACGTCTCCATTTCGTCCGTGGATGTCGTAAGAGGCGACAAAGGAATTAGGTTGTGGTATATTTTAGGCGACAGGCTAGCAACCTGTCACTGTTATACCTGCCAACTCAAAACTTAAAAAAAAATTGTAGAAGTGGTCTGGTCACGATGTGTGAAATATTGATGGTTTTGTCTATGCAGCGTTTCGTGTGCTCTGCCTGCCCGGTTTAGGAATACAGGCGTGATGTATGTATATGTATGTACAATAGTTATAAACACTTTTTCGCTTGACTGACAAAAACAAATAGTTTATATTGATACTATACTACTTAATGTCTTTTGGATTAAAGGACAAAAAAAGATAGTGTAATTTTAATTTAAGATTGTTAAGAATTTGCTATTGTGCCGCTTTTATTTATTAAAAAACTTCAGACTTAAATTGACTAAAAGTGGCCCCAATGCGTAAACATCGACGCTGACAGTTTTCTGTGAGGTTTCGTGTGCTCTGCCTACCTCTTTGGGGTAAGCAGAAGCGCTTTCAAAATACCCACCATTGTCAAGAAAAAGACGTTTAGAAAATATTTACAGCTTATTTAATTAATATTAACCATTTATTAACGGCTTGAACATAGATTTTAAACCCGATTTTATTTTTCTAGCTGTGAATTATAAGATTTGATGCTCGTTTGTCTTATCTGTTTGTGAATTCCTAAAACGTAGTTGCGAGCATTAAAAAAGTTGTAAGTTTTTATTTAATTTGGAAACTTAATGTTTTTGTACTCACAATCAGTACAATAGTATTTAATACTAATTTAATAGTAATAGATTTAAGCGACGAAAAAAGTTACAGTTACTTGTAGATCAAAAGATCTCGCGTTAAAAAAAAAGATAAATATCCCACCATAGTATTTTTTAACACCCAGGCAAAGAACTTAATCCCATTCCACTAGGATCGCATAAAAAGTCTCAAGTCTAAAAAAAACTTAGCTAATTGCATACAGTAGCAAAAAGTCAAGGAAACGATGTCTGTACAACCTGAATCAATGGCGGCAACATTAATTTTATGAGCCTCGTAATCTGAAATAGATTTAATTACTCATAACAGTTAGTTGAACGTTAAACGCTAAGTCATGACAAGAATCATGCTATGACACAGTTGTGAGTCACGACAATGACTGACATTGATGACTGAATCAAGATGACCAATAATTTTATATAACGCATAAAATTAGCGGTAATATTGGTCTAGGTAAGTTGTAGTTAGCGCTAAATACTTTTTTGAGTTACAAGGCTTTGTTTTCGGGAGAGAAATATAAATTTTCTAATTATATTTGCCGCTTAAATAAGTTTTTTTTTAAACCACTATACCGACCAAAAGCAAAGGGGATGAACACATTAATGATAAAATACGCAGATAAAAAATAACAGTTTATAAAAGTATCAAACTGATCCTGAACTGCTTAAAAATATTAACCCAACCAAATATTTCTAACGTACTTAAATTCTAAGAAAACTCGTAATACCTAAACGGAAAATAGAAACACGAATGAAGTTACTTGTAACAAATAAGTTTTTTAATAGAGGCGTCAGTTCATCAGCTTTAAAATCGAACGGCACAAATGCCCTAAATAAAAACAAACTATTATGTCACCTGAAGCCCACCTGAAACATTATCTTCTATTCTTATTTCAAATCTTACCTTTCGCTGCGTCGTGGAATTTTCAAGTAAAATTTCTCGCGCCCGACTCTACTTTTATTTTTAACACAATAAAAAAATCTACAGCCCAATCCCGCACGCAGGCACAAAAGAAAAAAAATGCAAATTCAAATTTGGAAAACGGAGACGCGTCCCGAAGGAAATGCGAGAAAAATCGTCGTCTTCATACGGCTGACGGCAAGCGAATGTCTCCTGCTCAAACAGCGCTACAATTTTCTCAGCGAAAACCGAATCGACTGCGCTGTGTAAGTATAGGGAAGGGTGGTTTTTCCTTCGAATTTCATAAGTATCTACCTTTCTTTATATCTAAGCGCAAGAACTACGCTCACCCCTTGAGGATACCTCGTGAGACTCGATCGCGCGTCAACCCCGCTTTACGACCAACCGTCGCCGCGAACGCGTTCCAAATTCAAAACGTTCACAAACGAAATAAGACTGAGAATTCAAAAGCTTCGAACACAGTTGCGACTTTTTAAAAAGTTTCCAATTCTAGTAAGGCAACGGTAACATAGATAAAATGTATTGGGTGGTGAGTAGCAATATATTTATGTATGTAGATTCGTGTGTTCGAGAGTAAGATATGGTGTGGGCTTCGTTTCATGTATGATTGTGGAACGTTACTTTATACGTTGGAAAATGGAACGGGTAGCGTGTGGTAAAATGTGAATTTTGATATCCGTATAAGAATACCCTGCAATTTGTCACAAAATGAAATTGTTTCGAGTCTTTTGAAGGACTTCTTCCTTTGTCTGTTATTTGTTACGAGAGAAAATATTTTGCGGGAGGTTTTTTATATCTCGCCGGTATGGAAAAGGGTTCAATAGGGTTAATAAGCGGAAAGTTAATAACGTGTTAATTTTTACGCTCAAAACCGAAGCGTTCACGTGAAAAGTTTTACGGGCAACTGATAATGTGTTCAGGATAATGTTCAAAGTGCCTCGCGAACTGGAGTGTGAAGTTCGTTCCAAATTAAGGATGCAGCCACTTTTAAAATTGGAACGCGTCTTAAATGCAAAATGATTCGACGCAACAAGTTTCATTCACGGGCAACAGAGAAGGCAATCCAATTAGAAAGGGAAAGGGAGGAATTTAAAAAGTGAACGCCCGGAAAGTTAGGCGGGAAAGCTCCGCGCTAATAACCTGTTGCTTCCGCGACTAAATTAAATATGAGGAGCGCGCCGCGTCGACTATCGATGTTCCGAATTTGAAAACAAAATCGTTACAAAAAGAAACAAATTCAATCCAGCCAGTAACCATAGTCTTTCGTCACTCTGTATTCAAATTGGATTTTACCAAAACTATGAAAACTTACTTCATACGACGTAGAACCCCTTGAGAAGCGTACACTTATTCTTATTGATATGTGATAAATTTGCATAGAGCTAGTCAATTCTATAAATTGCACACATACATCATTCCACTATTCATATCCTGCCCTCGCGCCCCTCTGAAATTTCGAGTTATCGTGAAATATCGATAAAGCAAAACGCTGACGCGGAGGTACACCCCTACAAGCTCCCTGACATTGAGCTAGAGAGGGATGGCTTTATGAGGCAGGCGATAGCAGAAGTAAGACAAAAAATCCGACCACGACGAGATAAGTGTTCTAATTTATACACAAATTGCGAACGTCGTCACGAGAAGCACGTGCTAAATAACCGCTCCATGTTCAAAAAGTCTTACGTTCCATAATTCAAACGCTCGACTCTGTGTTTTGTTTTTAACGGACACGGTCGTCTTTTGTTTTCGCATCGGCGCGGAGTAATATTATCTTGCAATTTTCCATTTTTGAAAACGAAACGTGGTACTCGACGCGCGGTTGTAAGAATTAAAGACTTGCGCTCTTGGGTTAGGGGTAGGTTTTGTTTGAGTGAGAATTTTGCAAATTAATACATCAGATTTTAAAAGAAAGCCTGTGCATACTAACTAGGGTTGTCAAGGTTAAATTGGCGAAGGTATTTAGTCGGTTAGTAGGTTAGCTGGGGTGACTTGTTACGAAATTTGGAGTCGTTACCGTTTATTTTATTACGGGGTTGTTTGTAATTAAGTGCTGAGATGTAATCGGTGGGGGTGTGGTAATAAATAATTTAAGAAATGGGTCAAGTTTTAGGATACAGTCTGTTGCCATGGGTTTTGGTACTTGGTATTGTATGGAGATATCGAGTAGATACTTTTATAACGTTCTTGAATCCCTGTAATTGCTATTATACCAACCCGAATTCTGGTGCACCGTCGGATATTGTCACAATAAACTAGGAATTCTGATTTATTTTGTTGCTTGAAATTTCATTATGATATTTACTATGCCTACGTAGGTTCTACAAAAGGTTTGGAGTTTATTTACTAGCTAGCTTATATTGTTATATATAGCATCATTGGTCACATAAATCTAGTATGGATTTGAAACTTCACACACGCTATGCTTTGCAGTTGTGTGCAGGTTTCCGTGCAGTACTTAACCTAAAGAAAATGTTTGTTACTAATACTGACGAGTTAACGGATAGAATATCATTGTGTATACCTATCTAATTAGTATTAAGAAACATGATTTTTTAGAAAATGTATTAATTATTTCTATGCAAATTGTAACCCAAAATTGTATTTTGCATTTTAGGTTAGGATATTTATGGGACTGACAGATGTCAAAATCAAACGGAAACCATAGAAAAATACAACAACACCAAAAGCTATCCAAAAACATTCTTACGATTCCTTATCCACGTAAGCTCTTATATTTTTAGAAATAAAAACACGTTTCGTTATGCCCCCGAATACGAAATGCAAAAGGGAGGCGCCCTCTACAGGGGACATGACAAGTGTCAAAAATTCACTACACACATGTAGGCGTAGGTATGTCCCTGTACGTGTGTTTTGACGTAGTGGGTCACACGACAGTCAAATAGAGGGTTAAAGGTAAAAGAAGCAAAAGAAAATGGAAGGCTTTTTTAAATGTTGCTTTTTAATGTCAATCTGCCAGTAACCATTGCCGCTAATAGCTCCTGGCAGCACCATCATGTTGAATTTCAGGAGTTTTATTATTACATCTTCTCTTTTTGTTTAGGAACTAGACTGTCTTCGAAAGTAAGTATGTTTCACGTAAAGTTTAATTACAAAAAATCTAGAGACAACTTATAGATTTCATTTCTAAATCAGCCCCAATTTCATCGAATCCGCACAGCTAAAACTTTTAAAACGAAATCAACCTAAACTTCGAATGTATCTGGCCAGTTGACGCTTACTAAAAAAAAACTTACGCGAATCGATTGCTCGCAATATTTCGGTCTCGATCTTCAAGAATCGAAAACCCAACTTTATAAAACTTGAGCCAAACTAACTGGCCACTTCAGACCAAATGAGCTAGGACGAATAAAAAAGTAAATAATATTCCGCATCCACATACGATCACATATTGTCGTCTAACAAGCGCGGACCGATGGGGGACGCGGGCGTGAACGAAAATGCCACAGCTGAAAAATTGGTGATGAGAACAAATAGTTTCCGTTCAGCAAATAGCGCGCTATTTTCCGATAGTTGGTTCTCCTGCAAGAAAAACCTAAATTACAAGAGTGGCCTTTACAGTTATACTGTAACGTAATATTTGATGCACGTAAATAGTACTTTTCACTTACTTGACTTTCTAGGAATTTGGTCTTAAATACACATCTAATGCTGCTTGTTCACAACGTCATAGTTTTGACAGCCTCTTTTACATTTTGACAGCGTGGTGGTCTGTTGGTAGATTATAGTCAGTCCAAATAAGTGCATTTATACTTTTAGACTTTTAGACGGCTTCATAGTAGTTGAATGTTGTCCTTGCGTACACGTACTATAATGACAAAAAAGCTCGTTTTAATTTTCGATAACTACAAGTTTTTGCTTACTGTACAATTCGCGGCAAGAATTTTTCCATACAGCCAGTTTAGTACAGCAAGGCGCGAGTAGAGATACGCGCTAGATAGACTATACCTGTCACTGTCTAACTAAGGACGTCAGAAAATGACGGGTAGACTATCCCGCGCGAAGCGACAAGAGTGTATTGCCGTCCTAAGCCTACAAATTTACAGCCAATTCGGGCTTACACTATCAAACGTCAAAAAACAGATACAACAAAACTTGGACCCCCTTTTATTCATATTTCTTCTTCGACTTTCTTCACATGACCCGTGCCCGCAAAACGAACGAAATATGCGAGAAAGAGTGACTGGATAACAAGCACGCGTGGGGTTAACCCGCCATCTTGGTTCCATTCACTATCGGGAAATTTAGTTTGCCAAAGGAATGGGGAATAAAATGGCTTTGATGTCTGGACCGTGGACTTTTGAAGTGTTTATAACTCTTTATTAAATTACCAACTTTTGTCCGCGTCTAGAAAGACGTGGTAGAAATGTAAAAGTAGATATTTTTAAATTGTTATCCATGTGACTATTGCATAATATTGTATTATGCCTACTTTAGGCATTATACATTGTAAAAAGCATTATTATAGCTTATGAAATAAGCCCGAAAGTTGAGTTTCATAAAGAACCACGAGTTATTAATAGGTACCTAGTTATGTACAATCGCATAGGTACATAACTTTATATCCATTCTTAAATTAACTTTGAAAAATATTTAAAGATAAAAAAGCGGTCAGCGCCCTACGCGCCTCCGGTCACAACTACCCTACCTACATTTTTGCTAACCCGTTCACTGTCATTGTCAATCGTCTAACCGCAGCTGCCGTGGCGAGTGGCTCCTGATGTTGGGTCACAAATTGACCCGAAACGAGTCAATCTTACCTCGATATAAAAACGTGACGGATATACTTTTTTCACCAAGAGTGAGCCTCGCGGTATTATATGTTTAAACCTGTAAACATTAAACAAGGCAGCCGAAACATAGTTCCGATTCAGTATTTTCTTTTAAAAATGGCTGTACGGCCGATAAACCTCCGATTGCACTGGGAAGCAATTTGTTCTTCGATTTAACACAGTGCTTACTTTCGGGGGTCGCAAGAAAGAGTGAAATCGACCCGCGACTTAAACAAATGTGTTGTTTCCGCTGTAGTGATGTCCCCGCTTCTGCGGCGATATCGATGTTTTTAACATATTGTTTTACTTTACGCACAATTACGCCTATGTTTCCAAATAGGGTGAGCAGGCGAAACGCTACATAGCCAAAACTATCACTATTTCAAATTTTATGGCCACTTTAGCATAACTTTAAGTTAAATGAAAGAGAGGCAAATCTTAAGATATTTCCTCAGTCGCCTCTTACGGTATCCACGGAGGAAATGGAGAGATAATTTTATGATCCGAAACTCACAGAATTTTATATACCTACGACTGAGTCTAAAGGACTTCATTTTAATTAATTTCGAACATAGCGGTCTTACGTGTTGTTGGAATGCTGCACATGTTGTCGATGTAAGTAGTTGTTAAATCAAACTGGTACTACTTTTAAACGAATATCAAAACGGGTGCTAAAACATCCTGTGTACTGATTAGCATAATTCATAATCTGTAATAATTTTCTAATTCGGACAAACACAAACTTTCTTATTTTCTTATTATTGAAATATTTTTACATACTTTTCCCTCGTAACATTTTAAATAATATAATAAGCCGATATACAAATAGTAATTAATTATATATAAAACAAATTCTTGAGAATTATACCGCAGTTGGCTGCTAATCTAACTGCATAATATGCTAATGCATAATATGTATTATAATTAATATACATAGTGCATTTTGCATGACGCGTATGAATAAAAACAATGCAGTTATCATTCTCGCATAAACATGATAAAGGCAGCGATGCAAAAATGGCATAGGCATTTTGGATATACATAACATGCTTTGATCATACCGGTTTTATAGAAATTCATGAGGCGTAAAGTGAAGTTTTATTAGAAACATAAATTAGTCGATAATTATATTGTTTTCTTTATTATTGCAAAACTAAGCTGACGCAAATACGATGGAAATAGTCATTTACGTTCAGACATTTACATTTTTAAGCAAATCACATAATTAATAAGTTGTACATATAAGCACGTATAAAACAAGTATCATATACGTACGAGGGGTGATTGGAAAGTTCGCGGCCTAGGTATGAAAACTAATCCAAAGATTTTATTTATCATTTTTATTTCTTTACGTAGTCCTCGTCGAGATCTTTGCTCTTGTTCCATCTGGATTCCAATGACATTACGCCACTTTTGAGGACACTTTCCTCCAGGCCTTCAAAATAGGCGTCCACTTCAGCTTGGACCTAGTGGCCGGTTAATTTTTTTTTACCGCCCATGTGTTTTTTTAAGTTTGGAAACAGATGGAAGTCCGATGGTGTCAAATCAGGTGAATAAAGTGGGTGGGGCCATAATTCAAACCCACAGTTGTGAATTTCTGCCATCGATTTTACTGACGTGTGCACACGAGCATTGTCCTGGTGAAAGAGAACTTTTTTTGTCAATGATCCAGGTCTTTTTACTTTCAGTTCCTCTCGTAATCGGCGTAAAAGGTCGCAATAGTAGTCCAAGTTTACATTGATACCTATCTGGAGATAGTCAACCATTATCCCTCCCTTATTACTCCCTTTGCATCCCAGAAGACTGATGCCATGATTTTATTCGCCGACAAAATGGCCTTTGTCTTCTTTGGAGGCGGAGATCCAGCACGAACCCACTGTTTTGATTGCTGCTTAATCTCGGGCGTTTAGTGGTGGACCCATGTCTCATCCATAGTAACATACCTTTCCAAAAAGTCCTGGGGTCACCTTCATACAGGTCGAGACAGTCGCGTGAAATTGTTAGACGAGTGATTTTTTGTTCCACTGAAAAGTGCTTTGGAACCTATCTCGTCGATACCCTCGAAAGGCCTAATTCGTTGACTATAATGGTTTGGGTTCTTTCATAGGAGATACCTACGATGTCAGCTATTCCTCTTACTTTTAATCGTGGATCATTCATTAGAATCTCACACATAATTGCCACATTATGTGGATTGGTCGCAGTGGTTGGTCTCCCGGGGCCATGGTCATCTGCGATGCTGACTCGACCCCGCTTAAATTCAGCTGCCCACTTTTTTACCATCGTATATGATGGACAGGATTGCTACAATGTATACTGCATATCTTCAAAAATGTCTTTCGAAGTCAATCCTTTTTTATAGAGATATTTAATTACAACACGATGCTCCAAATTGTCCATTATGAAAAATCTGTTAACCCGTATTTTTAAATCAAACGTAAAAAATATTTTAAATATTGTTTTATACTTGAACTTTCGCGGGATGACATCTGAATAATGACAGTTCAAAATGGCAGCATAAAAAAATTAAAAACTTTTTTTTTTAATGCTCAGGCCGCGAACTTTTCAATCAGCCCTCGTATTACCACAAAAAAAAACATAAAAAAGGGCTAAATTATATTGCAGCAACTTGTCACGACTTCTGCAATTTTATCTAACTTAATTAACTTAAAACAGATTTATCTACATATCATGACATATGAACAGACTGACCTCTTTAAGAATATGCTTGATGATTATTTAAACGTAAAGAAAAAGAAAGGACTAAAATGACAGTAAAATAATCGATTTTATACCTGCTTGTTGCTATTCTACCCCTAATTGATTTTAATATTTAGCACCTATATTGAGACGGGATCCATCGATATTTCTCTATCGATACCCCGCGCACCACTACAGGCCATACGCTCAACCGTTGAATTTCAGCTCACTATAAATGCGCGCAGTTTTGCATCTGACGTGCCTCCATCAATTACGCACTCTGGTACCGCCATTTTCTTTTTATTAATGGCCATGGTCTTACTATTTTATCATCGCTTAAGCTATGGTTCTAATCACACTTACTCTATTACATACATACAATCACGCCTGTGTTTCTAAATGGGGTAGGCAGAGCGGAAACGTGACGTAGACAAAACCATGATTTTCAAGCTTCGCAGCCACTTCTAGCATAGTTTTAGGTTTGCAAAGATGGAAGAGATAGAATTAAAGTGACAGGTTTCTAGCCAAGAGACATAGACATTTGGAAATTTAACCACTTGGTAATTTAACCACCGTGTTTTTCATGGGACCGTAGCAACTTGTTATTATTATACCTACCCCTTTTACTTTGTTCAAAAGCTGAAAAATATGTTTAATTGCGTTCTTTCCATCTGCCAATGCAGGCGAGATGTACATTTGTATGTGCTACCTATAATTGAGTACTTTTTAGAGCAGTAGGTACTAAGAAATTAATAAACGTATAAACATAGTGAAAATATGTAGTACAAATTGTTACGTTATCTTGATGTCTCGTTTTTGTTTCACTTCAGAAATAACTTATCCAAACATTCATACCAAAACGTATCTACTTTCTGACAATGAGACGAAGCCACTTATTGTAATATTCCACATTTTCAAACAACATCAAATTGGCTTGCGCTTCCAAATTCCAGGAATACCGACAGCCAGTGACATGGAAAAATGAATATTATTAAAATACACACACAATCACACACACACGCTTCCGAAAGTCACATTCATAGGTAAAAATTCAGCAAAGAGATTCTAACATTTTACCCTTTCTTCATGAAATACGCACACTGACGAGATCATAACAAGGTTTCCTCTTGTATCTACGCAAAATATCGGCACACATTTGCAATTTCTTACCTCCAACAACGCAACTCACTTTCAACCTTATTTCATTAGAACAACGTCAGAAAATTGCGGAACTTTTGTTTAAAATATCTTCTATCTACAAGCGACATTCAAACCTATCTTTATTGGAACAAAACACAATTCAAAACAAGCTACAATCGGACGCTTTTCTTCTCAGCGTTTTTTGAATAAAAATGTACGCCACCCTTCAAATAAAAATCAACTTTATTCCTTTAGCCTTAAGATAGAAATGACGCATGGGTTTTTGTACTTAAAGCGTGGGTGAATTCACGACGCAAACTATTGTGTCCAAAGGGGTACGGTTTTCGCTCTACTGCGCATCAGTTCGCGCATTGGAAAGATGGCGGCTAAGTTTGGCCGGTCGGTACGCCATTTTGCTAGTTTGGTCATTGTATTATTTATAATCAGCTCGGGAAATTAATGTGAGCATTGATAGATTTATTGTACGCCCATTTGACTACTAATGTTAATTTTTTTTTAGAGAAAATGATATATTTCTGGTGTGAGATTGTGTTTGTATGATGTTTGTACGGCTGTGTCGAAATTGGGTGCGTGAACAGTTTTAAATTAAGAGGTAATATGCCGGTCGAAGGAATTGAAAAATAGGTATTTGCTAAATCTATTGCTGTCGCGCCTCGACCTGCCCAGAAGACGTCGAGTGCGATAAGAACAACTAAACCTCGGACCGAAAATACCTATGAAAATTATCCAAAAACAACGTTTCGTAGTCCCCTGATTTCTTCTCCAAAACTTAAC
This sequence comes from Adoxophyes honmai, assembly GCA_005406045.1. Lineage (NCBI taxonomy): Eukaryota > Metazoa > Arthropoda > Insecta > Lepidoptera > Tortricidae > Adoxophyes > Adoxophyes honmai. The sequence continues at coordinate 258,166 of BHDV01068560.1, forward strand.
CGATTGAATATGTTTTTTCATTAAATGTTTAAGAAATGTCATAACTGTGTTTCTATGTTCTTATATTTTGATATAATTGTGTTAAAATTGGTTTCTAGAGGTTTGAACACAACGGAAAAAACTTACCAATTTTTCACGTTTTTGAAGGTTAATATCTCTTTTAATAATTCAATAAAGAAAAAAAGGAAAACATAGGAACATGCTAATATATCATTAGATTGGTGATGTAAAAAATCATTGTTCTACGGGTAATATCCAGCGAGGAAACAGGGGACTACGTTTCCATACAAAATATGACCGCTCCATTTCCTCTTAAGTACTTAGGTAATGTTTGATTTAAGATTATAGTGCTGAAAAAATACTGTGAATAATAATGTAATTTGGTTAAAGCATGAAGCATATTAATCAGTGATTTGATTAGGCATCTTGTATCTTGCGTTGATTTTGTTTAATTAGGATTCCTAGTACTTTCCTAATCTTAACTGTATAAAGTATAAATGTTTTGGGATCATTAAACAAAGTAAACTTAGATTAATAAGTAGATAAGGTTTATATGAATTGGGTCACATTTTCTACAAAAGGTAGGTAGAGCACATGATACTCTACATAAAAGAAACCATGACTCCCACACGTTTCGTATCGATTTCTAGCACAATTTTTAGATTTTATGCTAAGAATATAATAATAGTGACAGGCCTAAAATATCATCATCATCATCATCATCAGCATAGGCTGATATATATAGATATACGTCCCACTGCAGGGCACAGGCCTCCTCTCAGTATGAGAGGGCTTGGGCTATAGTTCCCACGCGGGCCCAGTGCGGATTGGGAACTTCACACACGTTGAATTACTTCGTCGCTGTGTGTAGGTTTCCTCACGATGTTTTCCTTCACCGAATAGCTCGTGATAAATATCAAATTCGATATCGCACATAAATTCCGAAAAATTCAGAGGTGCGAGCCCGGGGTTTGAACCCACGACCCTCTGCTTGAGAGGGTCGTGGACCCTTGCTTGCACATTATTTTGTCGTAGGAAAAGATTGGCTACAGAAAGTCGTCAGAATATAACTGACAACAATATGAATCATGCTGGTGTATAATTAAAACGTACTTAATCTGTAGTTACTGAAAACTTTCATCCATGATGTAAAGTGTTAAATCCATTAAAAAATTACTTATAACTTTTTTTTTCTGTTTCAGGTACTTCATGCAAAGAGTTAAAATGACTTGACGGAAGAAATTTATGTATTTGTCTAAAATATGTACACAGCAACAAAAATACTGACGTGGTCATAGAGCCAATTAATAATTAACTTAAAGTTATGTATACATATTTTGACTATTTTAGGAATTTAAGATATTATGTATTATACCTATTTACTACTATTTACTACGTTTATTTTGAGATTTGAATCAGATTTATGTAATTCCTTACACGTGTGTAAGTAAATCCAAGGCGTTGTCGCAAATAATGACACCTACCGTTTTTATTGGAAACATTACAACAAAAAGTAATAAATGTTATAGCATTAACAATTTTTAGTATAACCTTTGGATTTCATAGAAATCTTAGACTTTTATTAGTTGAATTCCTAATAATAAAATAAAGAGAATATAGTCTTGGAGAAATAGCAGCGATTGCAAAGAATTCCGATGTGAATATTATTATGCCTTATTTTATTTATGAGATTGTTGCATAATAAAAGGTATTATTAATATACGTAGTTTATGAAATTAATCTGAAAGGCTAATTTAATGTTTGACTCGAGTTGCAAACTGACTTATTCACATTACGGTTAAGAATTTGTCGTTTTTCTCTCTACTAAACTGACTTTTATTTCTATCTCTTTCCGTTGCGAGGAGATGGTTTTACGAAGAATGGCCAATTTTATTTCCACTCTCATGAAAAGTTATGAAATCACAAGTCCAACTATTGACTATTGCTTCTCGAGTCAAGAATTATTACAGCGATCTAAACTCGTCGACGAAATTTGTCAATGTTAGAGCAGTCATATTGGTTGAAAATTTTGACAACTCCTCGTCGTGTTTAGTAAGTTGGGTTAGAGGATAACAACACTGATTATTTTTAAGTGGTTTTTAATAATAAGCAACATACTTTATTAAAGTATACCTTAATCCCAATCCAATCAATTTCTCAAAACCTTCAATGATTCAACCCTTGCCAACTCTAAGAAAAAAAAACTCATTGCTATAAATTCGTTAACCGCACAAAACAGCGTAAAAGCAGTTACGACATAAATTATTAAATTACAACTTCCTTTGTTGTCAAATTTGAATAAATTATGAACGATTGTTATACAAATAGTTCCCAAGGGTTACTGTGAAAGATTTAAGGGTGTCTTAGATGAAAGGTACAGGTAAAAGGTAAAGGGGTGACACAAAAGACAACAAAAGTTGTAATTTTGTTTATGGTCTTTGCAAGTAGGTCAGGTGTCAGGTTGTGAGATAAATTGGTTTGGGATAAGTTGTTCGGTTGCAGATGGCCGAAGTTGTATTGTTAGATAAAAACTGTTTTTAAGATGCCACTGTATGTAAATGTAGACTTTAAAAAGTCTTTTGATAAGCATGGTAAAATAATACGATTATAATTGCAAGTTGTTTAATATCGTAACTATTTTATTATCTCTGATACTAAAATGACAAATGCAAATATCAAATTTTCAAATGATGATACCGCATTTTATTTTTCAGTTGTGTTCTCGTCACTACACGGTTATTATAAGACAAAATTTGACTGTCGCAATCAACTAACTTCAAAAAATAGGAAACATAGGCAATGTCATTTTAGTATCTGAGTTAAAAAATAGAAAAATTTATCCAGAAGTGTAAAAAAAATCCCATAAGTCTATGTACCTACTCTGTTTCGTAATAACACTAGATTTCTAACGGTAACCGCAAATGGTGATGCTGCTTGTATTGAGAACATTACAACAAACAGTAAAAAGTGTTAATGCAATATTTATGTATTTCCAGTTTTACCTTTAGAGTTTATGAGAATAATTCAAATTATAAAAGTTAAAAATCTAAATTTAAACAAAACGGAGTAAAGATGGCTTAGTTTGTAGACCAATCAACATTTTGTGACGATGTTCTCTCTCTCATCTCTTCTCGAACAGTACACAGAACACCGCACTCATTTCCGTTTTGGTGGAATCCCGGCCTAAAACATGTAAACACGCTCTTATTGCAAATTTAGGTCGTGTATACATTTTTGGTTACATTTAAAATGTTTATGGAATTAAGAAAAAAACGTGACTTCGTGTTTAAACTTTAAGCTTTCGTTTACACGAGGAGAAACATTTTTACAAAAAAATCATTTTTTTCATTTTGGAAAAAGAAATAATTGAGGTGTTCCAATGTTGTTCTAAAAACATCCTATAGATGATTTTGCGTCATAATGACATCAACTGCTTATAGTTTCGCTCACTAGTTGTAACATATCATAATATTACAAAACATTTTTTATGTTAATTCAGTAACAACATACAATAACTACTCGAAATATAAAAATAACGAACTGTTGGTTACTTTCTATTTTTTTTGACGATTGCAAGAACCTATTCCTTTTAGCTTTCGATTAAAAAAAAAACAAAAATAAAACCATGGACACACGATGCCCCTACACTTTCGATCTTAACCCGTTTTTTCACTTCCTCAATGTCACACATCTGTGCGACATGCAGCAAAAACTAGCGTAATTATGCATAGACCGTTACCGGTTCTTGACACGTGAAAAAAAGGTAAAAAGGTCGTAACTAGCAAAAGGGTTACTTGCCTCACAATCGAGAGCGAACATTATATTATGCAAATACAGCATTAGCATACGTGTACAATTTTTTGTTGGAATCACGCACATCTGTCGTAAGTTCCACTTCCGACTTTTTGTCATAGCCAAGCGGATTGTTTATGCGTTTTTATATTATTAACTAGACGACGCGTACTTTACTTTTTAATTTATGCGGTAATTGAACACGGGTATATATTTTTTCGAATCCAATGTTCCTTTTAGTAAACTAATGAATATGCTAGTAAAATTCTTGACAAATAAAGTCAGTAAATAATTGGGCGCTATTATACCTTCTAGTTTATTTTGTTGTGCCTTTTTAAATGATGATATTCCATAAAATAGACATTTAGTCGTGTAAGATCCCCAGCCATGTTATTTTAAAATTGTGTGTTGTTATTAGACGGGTTGTAACCTTACACCAGTCACATTTGCATTATAATTACGTTTGCCTACGTTTATTACCTTATATTACATGTTTATTACTCGCGTTATTGCGAAAAGTTATTAACTATATGGGATGTGGTGCCCGAAGGGCTCTTTTCAATCAGTAACAAGTACATAAGTTTGATTTTATTACTGGATAGAATAACTAATGAGTAAGGCTAGTAGGAATTAGTATGCATGAAATAATTAACTAAATTTTATGCCTTAACGTTAATTGCAATTGGACAGATTCTTAGTATAACATAACACGGTATTATAATAATCGTAAACTTGCACATAACCTCTCTAATATCCGTATAACTAGAACTGTCCCACAATTAGTGAGTAGAAGCCATTAAAAAAGCAAATAATAATGAAACATATTGGATAATGGAGTAATATAGTAATAATTATTGCGCCGTAAAAGTCTATGTTGATGCGTATCTACCGTACGGAACGCGTAGACAAGTAGATGGACAGATAAAAATGACGTATCATTATAGGCAATTATTCAGTCCGTAAAAGACTTACAGGCGGAAGTTGCACGATACGCATTCAACGGGTTACATTGTACAAGAGCCAAAAACGCCCTTATCTTTTAAAGAAGAAAAGTCAAGTAGTAAAACATTGTAAGTGTACTTACGTCTTTTTTTTGTAGGTGAGCGTCTAACACTTTTAATGCTGCCGTGTCACGTTTTTAGCTTCCTGTCTGCTTTATAATGATTAGATGGGTGACCGTAGAGACCCTAAGGGTCTAACGAACGTCGTAAATTGTTTCTAAGTGTTAAATAGACCTATAATTGTGGTCTGATAACGTTAGCATTGTAATTGATCGTTTTGCCGCTTTAGGCATTGTTATTATACTATTTATACATTAGAATTTGTTTTAATAACGTATTTTTATTTTCTTATGTATTTTTTATATAAATTTACAACAATTTGAACATGTTAAAATTAGAATATGCTAGTAAAGTGTGCAATAGAAGGGCAATGTTTGTGTGACGTTTTATTATTATTTTATTCGACAATAAAAGTGTCGTAAAAGATTGTTTTTATTGTTACTACCCATTTGAAAGGAAAATAAAACTATCGTTAATCGTTATGTTGTTTTATTGCCGGTACCTAATAATGGTTTTCATATTAACATGAAAAGACTCATTCTTATATTATTTCTAGGTGTTTAAAAACTAAAAACTATGTAGAGCTTGTTAAAACAATTGGGTAAAGGTGTGAAAATAATGGAGACATTAAAATAATAAAAGTATTTCAGAAAAAAAAACTTTTTTTTAAGAGGACCATCGATTCTTACATTTGCATAAAATATCTGTTTAGTGAATTTATATTCATATATGAATCGTCACAAAATTGACATACTTAGGTCATTTATAAAAATACAGATTCTCAAATGAGGTAAGCAAATCACACAAAACGTTTAACAGTCAAAATTATGAGTATTTCAAGTTTCGTAGCCGTAATGGGTTTAGAAACACCTCTCCATTTCTTCCGTGGATATCGTAAGAGGTGACTAAGGAAATAGGTTAAGGTAAAGTTTAGGCGACAAGCTGCCATTTTTGTATACCTGCCAACTTAAAACCCAAAGAAAAACAGAAAAACATGCTAGAAGTGGCCATGAAACGTGAAATAGCCACGGTTTTGTCTATGTAGCGTGTCGTGTGCTCTGCCTACCCCATTAGGGAATACAGGCGTCATGTATGTATGTATGTCACTGTAGGTACGTCATTCAATCTACAAGAAATACCTTCTTAAAGTTATATCTATTCCATACATCATGATCGTGAAATCACTACGTCGCTACCCATATTTAGGTACAGTCGCTAAAAAAAGCGGTCTGCTAGTTTTAAAACCGAAAAATAAATATATACATACATCATGCCAGTGTTCCCTAATAGGGAAGGCAGAGTGCACGAAATGCTACATAGACAAAACCATGACTATACTGTTTCGTGGCCACTTCTAGCATATTTTTTAGGTTTTGAGTTAGCAGTTATAATAGTGACAGATTGATAAACTAGCGCCTAAAATATACCTTAACCTAATTCCTTAGTCGCCTTTTACGAAATCCACGGAAGAAATTGAGAGGTGTTATTCTAAATCCGACACTAAACGGAAAAATAAGAGTAAAATTAAAACTAAATACATAAAGCAAACATAGACTGACAATGTCCATATACTTAACTAGATGGCGCTTTTTAAGGTGTTTTCAGCTCTACGGCCAGATAGCTCAGTGGTTGAAAACCTGACTGTGAAGCTTAAGGTTCCGGCTTCGATTTCCGGTCGGGGCAGACGTTTGTATGATGAATTAGTAACCATAGCACAGGCATTATTTGGGACTAGGTGATTTATGCAAATTGTACGTACATTGATTAAAATTGTAATACTGTACTTTAAACGTTCATTTATAAATACATGTAGGCTCACTGTGTCTTAACAATTGAAATATGTAATTAGTAAATCTCCACCTCTCTCGTATAATCGTAATAAACGACAAAAAATATGTAAAGAAGTCAATGCGGACGACCGCGCTGTTTCATTGTCGATTTACTTTTTTTTTCCTTCTTTGTTCGTCTAATATGTCATGGCGGTCATATGAGGTTTTAAAGGAAACCTTTAAGGTACATATCTACATACATATACAATACACCATTACCCATCTTGGGCACAGAGGTATAAAATGTATGTTCAGTGGAATAAAATAAACGCTACATCTTGAGTTTTTCTTGAAAAAAAAGAGGTCTGTTGCATACATTTTTCGCTGTCATTTTCTGGGATGAATTTCAGTGCATTTAAATAAAATACAGTTAAATAAGTATAGACTTTTGATCAAATAGCATACCTAACAACAATCTGAACAATTCAGACATTCCTAGATTTCCCAACGAAAACAACACTATCTGTACTATTGCATAACACTTTCGATCGTAAGTATACTTGCGGCGTTTTATGCAAATCTGGGAGGGGCACGAGATTGAACATGCATGACGTCGACTGTACCGCCGTTGTCAGACGCTGCACAAAATAGTAAGTAAACAAAATGATTTGTCTACATCAATAGCGAAGCCTCTCCATTTCTTCCGTGGAAAGTTCTTAAGATGCGACTAAGGGCATTGGTTTACATCTTTACGTAAGTATGTATGCTTTGGGCGGCGGACTAGCAGCCTATCACAGTTATACCTCTCATCTCAACTCAATTGATAACTAAAATTATGCTATGCTAAAAATAATTGCATCGTGAAATACTTATTGATGAATTTGAATGAACATTTTGTGTCATCTGTCTATTCGATTTGCGATCAATCGATCATGTTTCCGCAGAATTCAAATTTCGAACATCTTAAAAATGGATGAAAATTAAAAAATAATAATTTTAAATTTAGAATACGGTCGCCGGCTTTCGGTGCTAGCTTGTGAGACCTGTGCAATTGTTTGTAGGATATTGGATTTGTAGAGTTGACGTGTTTATATTAATTTTATGAACAGTTTGTCTATTTGTCTATTCTATACAGATATTAGTGACGTCGACTGCACCATCAGACGACCCGCTTGACTGTTTGTCTTCCCGTGATCTAAAAAAATAGAAAAAGAAGAGGAAGGTAAAGTTACAAGTAAAAATCCGCATTTGATTTAAAAAGTAAAAGACTGGCTTTGCTTATTTGACGAGGGTGGAATATCATAGAATGTCTGAATCACTATTACTAAACTAGTAAGTAAGTAAGAGTAAATAGCTAAAAATAATTGAAAGTCTGATAAGATTATAAATTAATATAAAGCCCATGAATGGCAGTGTTCACTTACTTAATGTTCACTTATTAACTGTTTCCAATTCTGATAAGAATAAAAGTGAAGCGAAGTTTTCTCACACAACTACTAACGACATCTAACCAAGATGAAGGAACCTTTTTTTATTTCATCAAAACGCGCCATCTATGAGAGGGTTGGTAAGACTTAGCATAAAATATAAATCACCTAAAATTCTTCATACTCTTTCATTATTCTTTTACTAACTGATAATTAACTTCTAATTCCCTTAGGATAATCTTGTATTAATATTTAATGAACACATTGAATAAAAAATATTACTTCATACCAAAATCAGTCTAATAAGAATTCGTTGTCATATTTGACTTACAGCGCCATCTAGCGGTGAGTAGTAAAACTAAACACGACTGCGTGGGTAAAACAGACCGAATGCTTCGGGACGCTAAGTATGGCTGCAGAAACTTTTGTTTCGTTGATAGAACAGAAACTTCGTCGTTTGGAGGGGAGAATAAAAATGTCTGCACTTTTCTTTGAAAGTTTAGAAAGCGATGGAAATTATGACTAAAATATTTATAAAAACTTATAAGTATTTTAGCTTAGAACTTTTAGACGTTAGGTAACGCTATTTTCTTATAAGATTTTAAAAAATTCGATGTCTTTTACCATTAGATATTGATTTATTATTTTGTAAAATCTACTAATGGTTATCTAGTGAGAAATTTGCAGTATTCACATATTATGTATTAACATGTCACATAAAATAACAAAAATACTTATTAGTAAGTAGTAACTAGGTTAGAAAGAAGGTTAACTGGTAGAGATCCCCTCGGGGATAAGTTCGCCTTTCCACATGTAGCTGTAATCCTGTATCCTGTTTTTCTGTAACTATTTTTTGTGCAATAAAGAGTCTTACAACAACAACAAAAACTTCTTTGTCAATAGATTCGTTTTACCTATGTTGGATGGATTCCACTATAGTCATGTTTACAGAAAAACTTTTTTTTGCAGAATTTCAATTAGCATACATATTACATACATATTCTCACGCCTGTATTCCCGAGAGGGGTAGGCAGAGCACATGAATTCAAATTTCAATTAGCGTCAGTATATACCTAATTATACGGGATATTCATCTATGTAATATACTTTGTGTATACTCTATGTTAATCTTAAGAGTGGGTATAAAACCACCGCTTACACTTCCATACAAAAGTTACGCGCCTAAAACATTCTACTTCGAAAACTCGAGAAATACCTATTCAAATTGCAAATAAATTCCCTGAATCTTGCATAGATACTTTAGTTTTCGACTAATAGGTTTAATAATTATGGACCATTATGAAATAGCAAAAAAAAAAATTGTAAGCTCGGGTTACTTTGCCCTAACAAGGTAACTTTGCCCACCGATTCAAAACACATTTTACTAATCAATTAAATCCCATAAAAATACTGCAAATACCATACATACGTACAATCACGCCTGTATTCCCAAATGGGGTAGGCAGAGCATACGAAACGTGACATAGACAACGATTATGACTATAACTACCATAGTGAAAATAAATAACAAAACGCAAATAAATCGCATGCTAGTGAACTAGGCAGTTAATGAACTGATTAAGAAATATTATTATGTATTTCCAAAGTATCATTTTTGGGGCAAAGTCATAAAAGCTTACAGTAGTCGGTCAGAGCTGACTATTGCTTCTTTTAATCAAGGTTCATGTTTCTAATGGTTTGGAATTAGAATATCACGGCTCCATTTCCTCCATGGATTACGTAACAAGCGTTACGGTAGGTATATTATTTAGACGACAGGTTAGCAACCTGTCTATACCTCTTAACTTAATAAATACATACATACATACATATTATCACGCCTGTATTCCCAAGAGGGATAGGCAGAGGACATGAATTGAAAAAAAAAAAAACTTTCTTAAAACTTCTAAAATTCTTAACTTAAAACCCACAAAAATGCTAGAAATGGCTACCAAACCTGAAATAGACACGTTTTTGTCAATGTAGTGTTTGCGTGCTCTGCCTACCCCAGTAGAAAAACACACTATAATAATCCACCGACCACTTTAAAAAAATCATACATATTCCCCAAACCAAATGTCCCTTGTCGTATTTCACCTTATTTTATTATTAAATTCGTTGATGATAACTGCCAAAGATCGCAGACGGTGCTAGAGGGGTGGTTTTTATGCCGCGGATCAACGGCAGAGGGTGGAATATGTATCGGGAAATGACGGATTTAGCATTTCGATAAGTACATACATACATACAATCTCGCTTTGAAAGAGCACACGAAACGTGACACAAGCCGAGACTTTTTCACGCTTCACAGCCACTTCTAGTATGATTTTAGGTTTGAAAACTTATGAAAGAGGTAGTATTATAGTGACAGGTTGCTAGCCTGTCGCCTAAGGCGTACCTAAATCTATTTTCTTAGTCGCTTCTTGGGACAAATACGGAAGAAATGGAAAGATGTTATTCCAGACTCGACACCTCACGGGTACTAAGACTAAGTATGTAGATATAAAATACTAGCTGTGCCCGCGACTCCGTTCGCGTGGAATAGTGACTAATTTCCCCCGTTTTTCCCACATTTTCCAATTTTTCTTCGCTCCTATTTGTCGCAGCGTGATTTTATACAGCCTAAAGCCTTCCTCGATAAATGGACTATCCAACACAAAAAGATTTTTTCAATTTGAACCTGTTCCTGAGATTAGCGCGTTCCAACAAACAAACATACAAACAAACAAACTCTTCAGCTTTATAATATTAGTATAGATGTGTACTATTGCCATGGGTTTACTGTGCGTACTAGCAAGACCCGTGTGCTGTCGGTTAGAATACCTAACACCTCTCCATTTCTTCTGTGGATGTCGAGAGGCGACCAAAGAAACGGGTTTTGGTATGCTTTAAGCCAGTGGTCGGCAACCTTTTATCAGACAAGGGCCACAAATCGGCAAAATGGTATCAAAACGAGCCACACTTGTGTATGCTTTTAATAGTATACGATTACAGGTAAAAATAATAATATACAACAGGCCGCAAAGACTCGCTGTGGGCCGCATGTGGCCCGCGGGCCGCGGGTTGCCGACCCCTGCTTTAAGCGATAGGCTAGCACCATGTCACTGTTATACCTCTATCAGCTGTTTTTGAACCATAGATTGAGCTAGAAGTACGTAATACTATGAACCACAAAATAGTCATAGTTTGGTCTACTTCGTGTGCTCTGCCTACCCCATTTAGGAATACAGGCATAAATGTATGTTTATATTCTATGTCTGTAAGTATGTCCAATTTTTGAACTGTAACTGACGGGCAGAACAGTTTTTTGGTCACTTTTTAAAACATCTTGCCTAATGTGTATTTAATTTTCAAATTTAACTTGTAAGAGGAAACTTTTTACTAAGTTTTGAGTAGTATAGACTTAAGATTCAACTGATATTTTATTCTTGTAATTTTCTTAAACTATTTGGTACATACATACGTACACACTTGTAAAAGAATTTTTGGGATTTAGGTAAGTTATTTATGTGTCGGGCTCGCACCTCTGAATTTTTCGGAATTTATGTGCGATATCTAATTTGATATTTATCACGAGCTATTCGGTGAAGGAAAACATCGTGAGGAAACCTACACACAGCGACAAAGTAATTCAACGCTGTGTGTGAAGTTCCCAATCCGCACTGGCCCCGCGTGGGAACTATAGCCCAAGCCCTCTCATACTGAGAGGAGGCCTGTGCCCTGTAGTGGGACGTATATAGGCTGATGATGATGATGAAGTTATGGTGTAAAATAGTGACAGGTTGCTAGCCTGTCACCTAAACCAAACCTTTAATTAACCTATCAACTATTTTCAAGTCCTTCATTTCACAAACCAAGCGGATTCGTAATTATCTATATCAGTACCTATATTCGTGATACTCTATTATTAAGGTATTATTAAGGCTTTATTATGGGGAGTTTGACATTTCGCTGTCAAAACTAAATAATGGATACCAAGGGGATGCTACAGCGGAAAGAAAAACAAATGTCAAATTTGGTGACGCCGTAACTTTTTGTAACTTTGTTTTACTTTCTTTGTTTCTTTTACAAACTAGATTCTCGTCCTATCGTAATTCGGGTAGACAAAATTACTTTAATTTACCTATTTACGGTCTTAATCATAACCTAACCTTCATTCATATGATAATTTTGATTATACAAAAATTACTAAAATGGTAGTAGCAATACGGATATTTAGGAATAATAAAATTGCGCATCAATCAATTACCGTGTGTTGTCGAGTTTAGACTAACACCTCTCCATTTTTTCCGTGAAGGTTGTAAGAGGCGACTAAGGAATTAAATTATAGCATGTTTTAAGCGACAGGATAGCAACTTGTCACTATTATACCTTCCAACCTGAATGCTAAAAAATGTGCAAAAAATGGCTACTAAATGTAAATCATCTATGTGTTGTTATGTTAATCAACATTACACAATACTACACATACTCACTCAATGGTTATATTTCTTAACATCAATAATGTATCTAACTACATATTATTATGAAAATAAAACAACTTCAAACGATGTCTTCATTTATTGAATATAACAAACGTATTATAATAAAAACCAACAAAATTGCATTGATGTTTAAAATTATACAGAATTATCCACTGAATAAACAATTTAATTTAAAAATATCAGAATGCAATTTTAGTGTTATTTAATAACTGCAATTTGGACTTGTTGAGTTAATAATTGTCTCGTTCGGGGAACAGCGATGTCTGAAACAATAATAATATGTATTATTATAATTATAATTGGTGTCTTGTCGTTTCGTTACTTTGCACTTGAGTCTTTACTTATATTGGCTATTGCCCGCGACTCCGCCTGCGAAAAAAAGCATACACCTTCTTCGGCAGAATTCAGGCAAAATTTCACCGAAATCAGTTTAGCGGTAGAAGCGTGCAAAGTAGTTGTTCGACATCTTTACGGGTTTTTTTTTCATTTGTGTGTCAATATTTTATTTGTTTACCTACGCAAAACTATACTAGATAATTATATACAATCGTTAAACGGAATATGTTTTATGTGTTCATAATAAAAAAAACATCTCAAAATTGGTATTAACCAGTTCTTTTTTTTTATTGGAATTTTAAATATCAAAGCCACACATTATTACGTACATTTTAATGTCATAATTTAACTATTTGACAATCTATTACTAAAAATTTACAAAACAAATATTTACAAAACAAAAACAATTATAATTATATACAGCTATCTTAAAGACTAAACTTAAATCTAAAATATATTTACAAATGGGCACCCCCGAGGCATGGTTCCAAAGACGCTGGCAGCGTTTCCTCGCTGTATCGCAATGCTGATGCGTTGAGCGAGGAAGCTGCCAGCTCTTCGGTCTCCGGTTGCATCAACCAGCCGCTTGGAGAGCTCTTTCACTAAGTTGGTGGCGCTGGGACCCCACGGACCTAAGGTCTCGACCCCGAATGGTAAGAAAAGGTATTCTGGGCCGAGACCTCTGTATTTAGTGTTTTTTAGTTTTTCGGCCGCTTCAGCTGCCGCTCCTGCTTTAGTAGAAGTACCGTGGAGGTGGGACGGTGCCAGTGTATCGACACAGGTTGCATCCCACACCAACACACGTCCCTGCTTCCACGGAATTAAAGACATTCCGTCTGGTCTCTTGCCATCATCTCGAACTATTCCTGACGGTTCTAAAACCGCAGGCACGTTGATGGTGGCAAGAGAGCGACGGATAATATCGTTTAGAGCGGCATGTCTGGAAAAGCGGCCGGCACTCTTTTGGCAAGAAAGCCCGTGGTGGCCCAGCGCATCAACATTGTTACCGCAGGTGCACCTGTGTGGTACGCAGACAGGCACTCCAAGCCGCAGACACGTTGCAACCCTCAGTGTTTCGGGCTCTAAGAACGTGCCGGTGTTGGCTGAAGGGAAGGCCTGCAGCCAATAGCCAGCCTCCACAGAACCCGCTGCCAATATTCTGGCACGTTCCGAGCCCATGCTGCGACATAGAAGGGAATCAAATGTCAATTTAGAAAAAATGTCATCCCAGGCCCTTTGAGATTTAGTATTGACAGGTAGATCTTCACCCGGGCAAGCAGCAGACCAAGCTGTTTTGGCCTCCGACAAGCCTGCAGTCTCGTAGTTTAAAGAGCAAGCCCTTAGAATTTTACCTATGAGAGCTGCAGAGCCGTGTGCGGAAGACAAAAAAGCTGGAGCGGAAACAGATGTAATTTTGCGTATCCCTAACCCACCAAAGCGAATGGGAAGGGATGCTTGAGTCCAAGAATCTTCGCCGAGTTGAATGTTTAAAATTGCTTCCAGACTTGCTTTGATTAAATCATCCATTCCGGTAAGTTCATTTTGGAATTTAGTGAATGGACAGCAGCGAAGTACATAAGTGAATTTAGGAACGAAAAGGCAGAATTTTAAAATTGTCAGGGCGAAATGAGGGCTAATTTCTAGAAGACGACTTTCATAGTTTTTGAATTTCGATATAGATTCCGAAATAAAGCTTTTGAATGATTCCTCAAATATAGGCTAAGAGTTTATCGCAAAAATAAGACTACCAATTCAAGTAATAGGTATATTTTTATCTTAATAATATCAACTCAATGTATCGCGACAAATTCTAATACAGAGCCAAATACTGGTACATTTACCTTAGATATATTTCCGTCTTTATAATATAAGAAAGAAGGTAGAGATTAAACATATTCCTATTTATATAATCGGCACACACCAAACATCCCCGATATGAAAGTTCGATTGGAAAAAAGGGGGCGAACGTCGGAGGGTGTGGGGGCCATTTTGGGGGCCCCAAGCCCCCTTGTTGTGTCGTAAGAAAATGTGGCATCGGAAATATTGACGTATATACTATACATACATACATATCCTCACGCCTGTATTCCCAAGAGGGGTAGGCAGAGCACATGGATTCAAAAATCCAGTGCCACGTTTAGCAATTTCAGGGTAATCAGATGGTTAAACGTGATATTGCAGTGACAGGTTGCTAGCCCATCGCCCACAATACACTAACCCCTTTCCCAGAGTCGACTCTTACGACACCCACGGGAAGAAAAGGGGCGGTGCTATTCTAACCCGGCACCACACGGGTAATACATCTAAATATATAAAAGGAGAAACTGACTGACTGACTGACTGACTGACTGACTGACTGACAGATCGACGCACAGCCTAAACGGCTAAACGTAGGCACTTGAAATTTGGAAGGGACTCAGCTTAGTTACCTTAGAGGTGCACTAAGAAAGGAATTCCCAAAATTCCCACGGGAACGGGAATTAGCGGGAAAATCCCGTTGTATGAAAAATCTAAACCACTTAAGTTAGACGCTTGAAATTTGGCATGCAGGTACCTTAGTAAACTTTAAGCTTAGTTGCAATGGGATATTGCGAAATTCCCACGGGAACGGGAATTAGCGGGAAAATCCCGTTGTATGAAAAATCAAAAACCCCTTAAGTTAGACGCTTGAAATTTGGCATGCAGGTACCTTAGTAAAGTTAAAACTTAGTTGCAACAGGATATTGCGAAATTCCCACGGGAACGGGAATTAGCGGGAAAATCCCGTTGTTTGAAAAATCTAAACGGCTTAAGTTAGACGCTTGAAATTTGGCATCAAGGTACCTTAGTAAACTTTAAGCTTAGTTGCAACGGGATATTGCGAAATTCCCACGGGAATGGGAGTTAGTGGGAAAATCCCGTTGTATGAAAAATCTAAACCGCTTACGTTAGACGCTTGAAATTTGGCATGCAGGTACCTTAGTAAACTTAAAGCTTAGTTGCAACGCGATATTGCGAAATTCCCACGGGAACGGGAATTAGCGGGAAAACCCTGTTGTATGAAAAATCTAAACCGCTTCAGTTAGTCGCTTGAAATTGGCATGCAGGTTCCTTAGTAAACTTAAAGCTTAGTTGCAACGGGATATTGCGAAATTCCCACTGGAACGGGAGTTAGCGGGAAAATCCCGTTGTATGAAAAATCTAAACCGCTTAAATTAGACGCTTGAAATTTGGTATGCAGGTACCTTAGTAAACTTTAACCTTAGTAGCAACGGGATATTGCGAAATTCCCACGGGAACGGGAGTTAGCGGGAAAATCCCGTTGTATTAAAAATCTAAACCGCTTAAGTTATACAATATACATATCGTATTCAAATAATTCTGAGATCTCTTCTGTGTCATTCCGAATTTAATGCGAGCGAAGCCGCGGGCAAAAGCTAGTGTGATATATATACTATGTGATATATATATCTGATGAGTGGGTGGGAAAGGTGTTTCGTGTGAGGTTTTTTTTAGACTACGCATGGAAGGATGGTGTTAGGTACAGTAAGAGGTGTGTATTTCTATTTTTTTGCGGATGTCGTCGAGGAACGTTAACGTATGCCAAAAGTGGCTGCAAAGCGTGATACAGTCATAATCATGGCTTTGTCTATTTCACGTTTCGTGTGCTCTGCCTTCCCCGATTGGGAACACAGGCGTGATTGTATGTATGTACCGTGTGCTAAAATTGGCTACGCTACGTAGCTTGACATAGTGACAGTTCCACTGTATAGTTTCGTGTACGTATAACGAATGATTTAGGTAGGCTAGCAACTTGTCACTATTATACCACTTTTACCGTTAAACCAAAATTGTGCTAGAAGTTGCTACGTAACGTGAAATCGTAGGTTGCTAGTCTGTCTAAAATATACCTTAATCTATTTCCTTAGCCTCTTACAACATCACGGAAGAAATTGACTGTTGGTTTGAACCAATATTTTTTTAACCACTGCAGAACGTCACAATAAAAGTCTTAAAGATTTCCTTTGTCGAACAATGTAATGTTACTATGACGTTAACTGTAAATATGTTTTATGGTGGGTCAGGAACAGCAGGACTATTGTCAAAAGCATTAAAAATCGAGATCGCTTTCACGGAGGAACGCGATCTAGATGAGAAGCGTCTTTCGTGTAAAAAAACTGGATTACGATTGTGAGAGCATTCTTCATCATTATCAATAGCCTCTTCCGTCTGTAACAGACGCTTTAAGTAGTGTCTGAAAGGCACTATCTCTTCTTAAAGCTTACTAAAAAGCAATATTTAGTAAATCACTCGTTCAATTTGGTTTAAATGTCACAATTTAAATATGGGTGTGGGCTTCGTTTGCGATGACGTTACGTGATACCAAAAAATTCAATTTCAAAGCGAGATTAGATTTAAACTGAGATTGGGTTTTAATTGTCAAATTGAAAGCGATGTAGATTCCAGTGCGTTAGACAATAGTCCCGGTTCAATAATACCACAAACCACAACCGTTTTAAAACCCAAAACCCAAGGACATCGTAAAAGTCTTATCTACCGACAATACACACGTCAGGGGGGTAACTACCATTAATAACAGGATTAGGGGGGGGGGGAATAAATTGTGAAGAAACCGCTTGGGGGCAAGATTTATAAGATACTTAGCATAAGTTGGGCCGCGATGCGTTTTTCATTAATTTTTCATTGACTGCCTTTATGTAATGTATTGGGGACGCTGTCTTTTGTAGTCTTATAACTGTGGTTTTGTCTGTGTGTTGGGTTTAGAATATAATCTTTCCGTTTTTCTCGTGGATGTCGTAAGAGGCGAGTAAGGTATTGCAACCTATGACTATTGTAGGTATCTCTTTATTAAAATCGAAAAATATACTAGAAGTGGTCACAAGACGTGAAATAGTAATGGTTTTGACTATGTAACGTTTCGTATGCTGTGTTTACCCTATTTAGAAATACAGGCGTGTTGTATGTACAATTATTACATTTTATTGAATATAATCTTTTCTGTTTCCTTAGTCGCCTCTTACAACATCCTTGGACGAAATGATATCATTGAAAACCAAACATTACACGTCAAAAAGTAAAAAAAAATATGTATTTATTTGTGCAAAAATAACAAGACAAACGGATCATGGCCCTGTGTCCTGAGCTAGGAGACCCTGTGTTACAGGACCCAGTTTCACATTCACAAGATAACATATTCACATGTTGTACAGTTGAAGAGAGAGGCATGCCTATGAATATACCATACGACTAAATGAATAGGCTGTGTGTGTGTTCGTGTGTGAAAAGTAATGAGAAATTAATCTATACATACAATCACGTCTACGTTCCCAAATGGGGCAGAAAAATAACGACAAATATAAACAAAGACATTTGCAAGCTTAACGCATTTAGGTTTAGCGTAAGCTAGACTACATCTTCCAATTGAAGTGCCAACTAATGTGCCAACTAAAGTTTCTAACTAAAACGCCAACTAAAATGCGACTTAAGTTCCAATGACAGTGACAACTAAAGAGTCTAACTAAAATTATAAGTAAAGTAAAGTAAAAGATGTAAGTTTTTATATTTGGTAGTCAAGGTATGCATTTTTGCATAATTCCGATAATTTCCGATTTTCCGGCTCCGCATCGGGAATCAATCTGGATGTAATCAAATTTGTAATTCCCGCAGCCTCCGCAATGATTAGCATTAATCAAATCGAGATGTTTGGATTTTACAGAGCTGTTAATACCCCATTTATTTTAAAAATTAAGATTCAATTTGAAGCTTAAGCTATTTTTTATACATTTTATGCATAACCGTGTGTCTCGGAAAATATCAGCTCTACATTTCTTTCTTTAATTGCTAAACGTGGCACTGGATTTTTGAATTCATGTGCTCTGCCTACCCCTTTTGGGAATACAGGCGTGAGAATATGTATGTATGTAATATGTATGTACATTTCTTCCATGGACGTCGTTAGAGGCGACTAAGGTTTTGAATATGCTTTAAGCGACAGGCCCTGACCCTGTCACTATTGTCCCTTTAACATCCCATGTTTAAACCTAAAATTATAGTAGTAGTAGCTTCGAAACGTGAAATAGTCACGGTTTCGTCTACGTAGAGTTTCCTGTGCTCTGCCTACCTCACTTGGATAATGCGCGCTCTACACTCGCGACGCGAACACCCGAGAACGCCCGCGAAAGCCGCGAATCGCGAGAGTAGATGTTGTTCACGCCTTCGCGTTCGCGCTTCGCGGCGTTCCCCGCCTGGTGGCGGTTTTTTGGTCCGCGACAAAGGGCGCGAGGCGAACAAGACTGCGAAGCTTTGCGAGTGTGGAAGGACACAGTTGTGCGTGAGCCGCTGCGTAAATTCACGCCGTGAATTCACGGAGCGACTTCGCGCCGCGAGTAGCGGGCTTAAAAGCGTGATGCGTCATCAATTCATCAATGTTTAAACCAAAAATCGTGTTTAAAGTCACCACGTAACGTGACATGGTTATGGTTTTGACTATGTAACGTTTCGTGTGTTCTACCTACCCCATTAGGGAATACGAGTACATGCGTGATATTATTATGTGTAGGTATACTACGATACCTACGTAAATAAATCTTTATATTTTTAAGATGCGATATGACACGGTTTTACCAGCTCTTATAGTGTCCCTCCTTAGGGGCGAGCGTCCGGGCTAACTGATAATTGCCCGGCATTACTTCGGGACTCCCGCGATCCCGGAATCCCGGGAGAAAGCACAGCGCGTCGTTTAGCAAATTATTTGTCGCATCGTTACTGTTTTTTCGAATTAGCAGTTGTTCAAGGATTCTCCTAAACTAGTAACAATTCCAGAGTAAAGTGTGGTTTGAAATTGGATGCCTTATTTTTATTTGTATGGAAGAGCAATGTGTTACAGGAAACATTTCCTTGAAAATGTTGCTTAGGTATTTAGAATGTCTATCAAGTTCATAAAAAAAAGTAATTTTAGGATTAATAAGCAAATGAAAAAAGTATAATTTCAAATTACTAATCTATCACCTAAAGCATGCAATCTCGGCTATATTCCCAATTGGGATAGATAGAGAACACAAAATGTTACACTGATAAAACTATTTCACGCTTCGGCTTCGTTGCCACTTTCTGCATTAATTTCTGCTATTATAAGTATTTTTTCTGCTATTATAAGTTAACAAAAATCAGAAACGTGAATTTATTTCCTTAGTAACCTCTTACAAATGGAGGTGTTATACTAAATCCGAAATCACAGAAAATAAAATGTTTCCATCGTTTCTATGTTACACAGAAAAACCCACAGACTTATATCGAAATAGATACAGCGAGTTATATGAAACCCAAGCGTGCCACTTTTTCTCTACCTACTGTAGGTGTGGGTGTGGGAATTGACAGTCCGAGTGAAACCGATGCAAAGGTGACGCCGCCTTATTCAAGTTGCCCTGTCTCTAGGCAGTTAAACCTAATCTAAGTGGTACAAAACTAAATGAAATCGCGTATAAAGGAAGAGCACTGGTCTCCCTTTTGGCACTCTTTTGGCACGCAAAATAAATACACTTGAGTTATCTATTTCGATATGACTGTGGAACAACCTAAAAAGGGTGGCTCATTATTTAATTCGAAATTAACTTCTGAAACAAAACCATGGAACATTTGTACATATACAACTTTATTAACATCCTATAAATCCTATTCTTATTTCAGCATAGTTAAAAACTGGAAACGAGCGACAAACAAAAGCATAGCAAGGGGGCAGGGGGGATGCGTTCATCTCATATAAAATTTATTTCAAATAACAACCAATTTCACCCCAACTCACCCTGCTACGTTATTAGGAAAATATTTAATACAATTCCATTTTTAAGCCGGCAACGGAGTAGCGACTTTAGCTTAGGGGGTATAGGGGCGAATTGGGATTGTACCAGGATAGATAACAAAAATATTTCCAACTGACTACTCGTCCACATTGCGCTTTATTGAAATGAAATAAAAAGAAGAAAAGGGAATTCCAAAATTGGTCTAAAGGTGACTTGGTACAGTGCGGGACAAGGAAATTATTAAAACATTTTGTGGATAATCCAGGTTTATATCTGAAAAAAGGTTTTTTTTTAATTAGAGTGTTCCACACATTTCTCGACATAATTATGGTCAACACTATAAATTTTTTTCATTTGCGTGGCAATATTATGTTTGTTTTTACATCTAGTTTAATCATTGTAAGTCATTTTCAAGGTGAAATATTTTAAATTGTTCAACGGATTTGGTTTATAATATGGTCTAAATATCAAAACATCTCAAAATTTGCATTAACGTTAGTCAATCCAATTGTGTGGGTAAGTGACACGTGATTTTTCTATTAAAAATTTAAATATGTAAGGGACAGATGGGTATTTGCGCAAAATAAGTTTATTGATTAAAGTATTCGAGCTGTACTAGTTGCTGCTAAAAATTGCGTGGTATACTTTTGGCGATAGGGTAGCAACCTGTCACTATTGTACCTCTTTCATCTGTTTTGACCCTAACTTTATGCTTAAAGTTGCTGCGAAGAATGAATTGGTCAGGATGTTCCGTGTCACAATAATGCTCTGCTTACTCTACTAGAGTAGAGAACACAGGCGTAATATTTTGTATGTATGTACGTAAGTACTTTTACAATAAAAAAAGTTTAGGCAAGTGTAACCTTTCCCCGGCCAGCAGTGTAAGAAATCGGCAACACAGATTGGCCTCAGGCTGAATTTTAATAAGATGTCATTGCCATAACAAGGGAGAAATTTTATTACAACAAAAAAAACTCTAATTGGTTAATCGGCGGTCTAATATAATAATGGCCGGAGGGTATATTTAATGACAGTTAGACTTAATTGGTGGTCTTAATGACGCATTAAAGTCTGAGGGTGATAATTTGTTGTTTTTCTCAGACTAAGAATGTCGGAGTTATTATATTTTTGGGACCCTCTGTCGGATGTCTGGTTCTTTTGACGCGGTTAATTGTTAATGGGTCTTAAGTAAAAGTAATGACAAGGTGTTATGGACTGATCTTCTAAAAAAGGCAGTTATTTTATTAAAGAACTACCAAACTTTGTTTCTTTTTAGAGATCGTCTGTTGCGTTTTGTTGTCACCGTTTTTGTGTCACATCTTACAGAGGCAGGATAATAAGTACTCTATGACCCTCTCCTGATTTGATTTGGCCACATCGGATCAGTCGTTCTTGAGTTATAAATAATAGTGTGACTAAGACAAGTCTCATACATAATGTTCAGATTGATTTTGATCAGTGATATATCGTTCTTAAGAGATGACAGAGGCCATTGACAGGGATTGGGTGAAAACAAATTTATATACGACTATTTATTATGTCTGTAGAAAGTATATTTACCTACATAGATGGCATAATGCATTCAGTCGTGGAGTACTCTCGAATGCTAAGTGACGCAACTCTCCCTTCTCTACCCCACACAAATTTAAATGCACTTTCTGCGATATAGGTATAGATTGATTAAATAATAACTCAAACGTGCTATAAAATGATATAAAAACATAGGTTGAGCACACTAAGCACACTAAATACTATAAAGAAAAAAAGACAATTACAGATTTTGCAGCCACTTTGAGCACAATTTCAGTTCCAAAAATAGATGGTAGAGGATTGATTAAAAACAGTCAAGAATCACTAACATCCATACAGCACTAAACCAAAACATCAATAGCATTTATAATTTTAATCAAATCCAACGCATTTCCACAGAAAACTAAAAAAAAATCGAAGAAAACATCCCTAAATATTCGCATGCCTAAACGTCACACGAAATCCGCCATTTTTGTTTGCATGTCCAAACCTCCCAAGCAACAAATCGGACCAAACTCAACCTAATCTCAAAGCCATAAGGACTTCTACGAGCGCATTGCTTTGGTGTTTCCATGCAAAGAAAATGAGTAGTCTTGTTATTGGAAATTGGACTTTGATGTGTAGGTTTAGAGTAGGGGTTGGGTGTTTGAGTAAGTTTGTCCTCTTAAAGAGGGGTGCCGCCTGCTATTGCGCCCTCCCTTATATGCGGGCTATATGCAATACGATTGAATATTTAAGATCGAATTTAGTAAATATTTTGTATGGGTTCCGTTGGAAGTTCAGTTATGATGAGGTAGATACTAAATATAAAACTACTGAGGACTCTTGTTTATTTTACTGTGGTCCCGAGTAGACTGAAAGGACATAATTATCTTCGCAGTTCAGATTCTCCGAACTCAAGTCGAAAATCAAGTGCACTTAGTTCTAAAAAGCCGAGCTGCTAAACTCATGTAATGACCTGCCTCAGTCTACTCGTGATCACGGTCACTGTGATACGGCCGAAACGTCGAGGTAATTAAAATCATACGCATACATGATTAAATCCCACGTAGTAACAAATATGAGAGAACCAACTATAGTTTAAAACATTATACATATACCTACTGTGAGACTTATTCATAGCGAAATGAAATGGTTTTTCTATAGAGATTTTCTCGAGACGTTTCAAGTCAATTTGTTGACGCATCATCATGCGGAGCAAAGCGTCACAGCGACTGCGGATAAAGGCACAACCGCACCTGCGCGTCACGATTTGGCTCAAAATATTATGTCGAGCTAATCTCGATTATAAAGACGTGAGTGTATCATGCATAACATAACATAAACAAAACATCAGCCTGTATTCAATAGGCAGAGCACGCGAAATGATACAAAGTCAAAACCATGACCATTTCACGTTTCGCGACCACAAACTAAATTTTAGTCACTTTTTGTCACTTCTTAACCTAATAATTAAACTTCCTCTCTATCTTAAAGAATTCATAATCCCCTGTGATTTCGGAATTGGTATTACGCCTCTCCATTTCAACCGTGGCCTTAAAAATAAGGCGACAGGCTAGCAACCTGTCACTATTACCTCTTCCATTTGTTCTTAAACCTAAAATTATGCTAGAAGTGGCTGGGACGAGTGAAATCGTCATGATTTTGTCCGTCATGTTTGATGTGCTCTGCCTACCCCATTTGGAAATACAGGCGTGATGTATGTATGTACAATCACAAAAAGGATTGTTGAGCCACTTGCCACTGTTCGCAATTTAGACGTGTAATCAATGACCGATGTGACTGACAGATGTTATCTATTGGATTGGTATTACACGACCAAGTTACAAACATAGGTAAGTGGCTCAACAATCCCTGTTCGCGATGGTACGTAATATTTTAATGTGTTTTCTTTAGAGTTGCTAGTAACTGCTAGGGTTCCTGTCCCCAAGGAACCCTAAACGCGCTGTCGTTCAAGATTAGCCCTGGATCGAATAAACAAAGAGCACGCTTTGAAGCGACTCACTGAGCAGGCCTGAGAGAAAATATCAAATGTTGCACTTAATTGGGTACCGTTTGTTTTTCTTGTTACTTCAGCTGTTAAATACAACAATAATGTACACATACAGGATGTACAGCCCTAGTGATCATTTACAAAAGTAGTCCTGGAATGGGGTAGGCAGAGGCGCAGAGCACATAAAACGTAACATTATCAAAATCATGACTTCACGTTTCGTATAGCACTCGTACTCTTAGCATAATTTTAGGTGGAAACGTAGATGATAGAGGTACAAGAACCTTATTTCATTCATAGCTACCTACGTATACAAACACAATCGTGCCTGTATTTCTAAATGGGTGGGCAGGGCACACGAAACGTTAATATATACACAAAGCCATGGCTATTTCACGTGTCGCAGCCATTTCTAGGTTAATTTTAGGTGTGAAACAGAGCTTTGATAATATATCGTTTTGTGTGCTCTGCCTACCCCGTTATGATCCAGCTTATCATGATAATACCAATTTTTCCAATTCAATAGTGTTTTCCTTATTATGGTGTCTTTGTGAGCTACTGTGATCACACAATGATATTATTATTTTCTGATAAAAGATTCGAAATGAAATTGGTTGGTTTTAATTTTTGTAACAGATTCTATTACATACGAGCACACGCCTGTAATCCCAGATAAAGTAGGCGAGCACACGAAACGTAACATAGACAAAGCCATGATCTAATGTTTCCCAGCTACCCTTAGCATATTTTTTTTTAGGTTTAAAATCAGAACTACAACTTAAGAAATGGAGATTATTCTCATCCCAACATTACACGAGCAAAATGATTTCTTCAACAACAAGAATTTCGAGAACTCATAGCTTATAAATAATTATCTAGACATTTATAAATACTTAAATGTCCTCTTTTCGATCCCTAAATTGCTGCTACCCTCTACCACTCGAAAATTGGCTAGTAGATATCACTTTTGGGACAAGTCAGCCTCTGTAATTTGTACTTTTTATCCGTGCTTTTTTTGGTAGAGTTTCTTTTAAATTACTTTATTTCACAATTCCCACTGCACTTCTTTCGTTAAGCACTATAAACTTAATAACTAGGTAACTAAAACTAAAACTGTGAACTAACTAAATCACGATCAACCCGTCACTGCTCGGGGTAACGCTTCAACTGCGGTGTTTTTGTTCGCGATAATGAATTCCGGTTTTTTACCTTGTCCTTTCGATAGGACAATTTGTTGTAGGGACACCATGATGGCGCTGTGATTTATTTAAGTCCCATTTCAATTTCAATTCTTGATTAAGGTGTATTTTAGACGACAGGCTAGCAACCTGTCACTGTTATACCTACCTACTCAAAACCGGAAAAAATATGATAGAATATAATAGGCCCGAAATGTGCAATTGTCATGGTTTTGTCTTTGTAGCGTTTTGTGTGATCTGCCTATCCCATTAAGGAATACAGGCGTGATGTAAGTCTTAAAAAAGCGGTGGGCTTATAGTATGATTATCAAAACAAGTCGATGTTGTGTGAAGTCTAATCTGTTTATTTTAAAATTAGATTTTGAACGGACATAATTTTGAAATTATCTTTGGAATCCAAAGGTCAAACTGGAAATAATAAATGCAATACAATATTTTCACTACAAACGTCACCATAATTTGCGGCTATACATAGAGTTTGCTTAAAAATATGCGAGGATTTGACAGTTAAGTCTCTTAAAATAATCAGAGTACAGATGCTCAAGACTGTCCCATCTAGCTTAGAATCTGAGGGCACCCTACACGAGCCTCTTATAAATATTCCGGTTATTTAATAAAGGGCTCGTCTCCGGATGTTTTTAAATTAAAGGGTTTAAAGAATGAAGGACGGATTTTCGGTCTCGAAATGGCAAGTGGTAAACTCCGTAAGTTTCTTGGGCTTTGGAAGGGTTAACTGAATAAATTATTTATATTATAATTACGCCTGTATTCTTAAAGGCAGGCAGAGCATGCGATAAGTCACGTAGACAAAATTATGACTTAGGTTTTCAATTAGATAAGGTGGTGGTCGTGGTGTTAAATACATACATATTATCACGCCTGTATTCCCAAGAGGGGTAGGCAGAGCATGTGCATTCAAAAATCCAGTGCCTCGTTTAGCAATTTCAGAGTAATTAGATGGTTAAAGGTGATATTGCAGTGACAGGTTGCTAGCCCATTTCCCACAGTACACTAACCCTTTCCCAGAGTCGACTCTTACGACACCCACGGGAAGAAAGGGGGAGGTACTATTCGTGGTGTTGGGCTTAGATAATCCCTCTCCATTTCTTCTGTGCATGTCGTGTAGGTTAGGGTATGTTTTCGGGCACAGGCTAGCAACCTGTCACTATTGTACTTCTTTCATCTAGGTATGTCTTAGTTTTGACTATGTTACGTTTTGTGTGATCTGCCTATCCCATTAAGAGGAAATATGCCGGTCGAAGGAATTGAAAAATAGGTATTTGCTAAATCTATTGCTGTCGCGCCGTGACCTGCCCAGACGACGTCGAGTGCGATAAGAACAACTACAGCTCGGACCGAAAATACCTATGAAAATTATTCAAAAACAACGTTTCGTAGTCCCCTGATTTCTTCTCCAAAACTTAACCGATTAAATATGTTTTTTCATTAAATGTTTAAGAAATGTCATAACTTTGTTTCTATGTTCTTATATTTTGATATAATTGTGTTAAAATTGGTTTCTAGAGGTTTGAACACAACGGAAAAAACTTGCCAATTTTTCATGTTTTTGAAGGTTAATATCTCCTTTAATAATTCAATAAAGAAAAAAAGGAAAACATAGGAACATGCTAATATATCATTAGATTGTTGATGTAAAAAATCATTGTTCTACGGGTAATATCCAGCGAGGAATCAGGGGACTACGTTTCCATACAAAATGTGACCGCTCCATTTCCTCTTAAGGCCCAATCAGACGGTTCATTTTTCTTTCATTTTCGCCTTTCATTCGGTACTATTCACTCGAAATGACACGTCTGAACACGGAATGAAACAAACTGTCGAATGAATTCACTAGAAAAATGAAGCAATCACTCGGATGAACGTTCATCCGAATGAACCGTCTGATTGGGCCTTTAGGGAATACAGGCGGGATGTACAGTATGTGCCCCCACTTACCTATCCAGGCAATTCGGTGTTTTGAACGCGCACCACTACTAATACAAAGTTTGTCTAACTATTTTTAGCAAAATCAAAATGAGGTAGTTCATGATATTAATATTTCGCTAAAAATAGTTAGACAAACTTTGTATTAGTAGTGGTGCGCGTTCAAAACACCGAATTGCCTGGATAGGTAAGTGGGGGCACATACTGTACCTATGTATCTATGTAGTTGGACAAAAATAGATAGATATAATAGAGACAGGTTGCTAACCTCTTGCCTCAAGCATACCTATACCATTCCTTGGTCACTTCTACGGAATCCACGTAAGACATGGATGCGTTGTAAACCCACATGAATAAATTATACAAATCCCCGTTTTCTTCACGTTTTAGTTACTATACTTTTTTCTTTTCCAACATAATACGGCGCCATAGAAGAAATCAAGCATGAGTGCAACTTACTAAGAATTCTGCACCTCGACCAAACTATATCATCACAATTGTATTCCCAAATGGGGTAGGCAGAGCGCACGAGACGTTACATAGGCAAAGTCATGTCTATGTAACGTTTGGCCAACACTTTTGGCATAACTTTTGATTTTAACTTACATAGATGAAAGAGCCCTCTCAAACTAAGAGGAGGCTTGTGCCCTGCAGTGGGACGTATAAAGGCTGATGATGATGATGATGAGATGAAAGAGTATTAGTGACAAGATGCCAGTCTAGCGCCTAAATCATACATACATACATCGTTTCGCCTGTATTTCCAAAAGGGGTAGGCAGAGCACACAAAACCATGCCAAAACTACGACTATTTCACGCTTCGCAGCCACTTCTAGCATAATTTTAGGTTCAAAAATAAATTGAAGAAATAAAATAGTGACGGGTTGGTACCCTGTAGACTAAAACATAATCTTAACCTAATTCTTTAGTGGCATCTTACGAAATCCACGCAAGAAAAGGAGATGTAATTCGAAACCAGACCACACGGAATAATACAGATACCCGCTTAATGTATACAGATTAACCTCACATCTGTTTAGCAAAAAACAGTAACTGGGCTTCTTTAACAAAGGTATTTGCAACAAAAAGGTTTCCCATGAACAAAAAGTACGGTATGCAAATTAAGCCGTTGTTAGAAGTACCGTTAGCAAGATTAATTGCGCGGTTGCGTGTGTAAAAATAATGGTAATGTTCGATCATACCTTACTATAATTAAATTTATGCATTGTATGTTATCCCGTGTGGTGCCGGGTTAGAATAGCACCACCCCCTTTCTTCCCGTGGGTGTCGTAAGAGTCGACTCTGGGAAAGGGTTAGTGTATTGTGGGCGATGGACTAGCAACCTGTCACTACAATATCACTTAACTATCTGGTTACCCTGAAATTGCTAAACGTGGCGCTGGATTTTTGAATTCATGTGCTCTGCCTACCCCTCTTGGGAATACAGGCGTGAGAATATGTATGTGTATATGTTACTATTACATTTCGACGCTTGAGAGGCGAAATATCTGTTATACCTGGTGTTAGAATGACACCTCCCCATTTCTAGATTAGGTGTCGTAAGAGGCGACTAAGGCAGTCAAGCTAGCTTTAGGCGACAGGCTAGCTTACCTGTCACTAATATTACACCTCTTTTATCTCTATTTGAAACTAAACTAATGTTAGAGTGGCTGCGAAACGTGAAATAGTCTTCTATGCACGTCACGTTTCGTGTGCTCTGCCTACCTCATCCTATTTTGCCTTGTCAACGAAATTGACTGATTTTTACTATTTTTTTTTTTTTTTTTTTTTTTTT
>BHDV01068560.1:287328-314372 GCA_005406045.1 Adoxophyes honmai
AACATCTGCCCCGACCGGGGATCGAACCCGGGACCTTAAGCTTCACAGTCAGGTTCTCTAACCGCTGGGCTATCCGGCCGTCTAACTATTGTACTTAACTCTATATCCAAAAAAAATCTAATAAAAAAAACTACTGCTTGTGTACATCGTTATACAAACAAATAATACTTACGCGAAAATATTTCATTTGACATTTGTAATCAGTGCTTGTATTGAGACTGTAACCGGCTGCCCGGTCCTTGCTCCTTTGCCTTTAAAAAAAACTACGTAAAATTATACTTTTTAATTTGTTCTAAATATATCACACCGCCTCAGAATCTTTCTAACCCTTATCTTTTAACCTACTTTGAATATTCTTCCGTATAATTAACGTTTTTTTGGCGGAAGTGCAAAAAGACTCCTACCATGGGTTGCCATCGCATTTACGTTACTGCAGTCGAAAGCGAATAAACGCGCTTCGTATAGTTCTCGATTCAAATTGTCGATGACGGCTGTTATATTTATGACTTAAGATAAGGTAAACGTACCCGTGCTGGACACTGTCCCAATGCTTGGTACTTGCAACCTTATGTCATAGTAAGACAGATGACAGATGGGTGTCATCTATAGGGCGTCGAGGCGTCGAGCATTGGTACTTTTACCTTACTGACGTTCAATAATTTCGTTATGTACCTAACGTTTAGATTCAATAGTTAATTTTCTGTTAAATAATACTGTAAAATAAAACTAATATCTATTTGTGACATGTGTATAAGAGTATCGTTAGAATAACACCTCTCTATTTCTTCAGTCGATGACGAAATCTGTCACTTTTATACCTTTCTCATGTGTAATTTTAATTGTAAAAATGTGCTGCGTGGAATAGTTTGACTGCGTAATGTTAGGTGCGCTCCGCCAACCCCAAGAGTTGCATGCAAGTGATCGCTAGAGGCGATGTAAAATCCTCCATAAGGGCTTGTACACAAAACCGGGATGCGACGTCGCATCGCAAAAACCTGCTAATTCGCTACTCAGCAGATTTTGCGAATTTGCGGCGCCGCATCGCATCGCGGTTTTGTGTAAAAGCCCTACAAGTCGTTTATGCATTCGATAGCGAATACGGTCACTGTTAACCCATGGTAGTGGTAAAGTTCTCCCTTCACCAAACCTGACCGAGCATTAAGGTGCGTTTAGCATAAATTAACATGTTAAGACGGAATGCGTTTCCGTGAGACATCGCCTTTAGTAAAAGACACAGGCAACGCTCTTAGAAACACACGTTATGCATTTAAAAAGCTTGTGAGTGTTGTTTTACATTTGGGGTACCTATTTAGTAATATTTTACGATTAGTATTCTAAGGCTATGGAGTTTAGGTCTTAGTTGTTAATATAGGTATTATTTTGCATTAAAAACCAGAAATTTACTTTAAATATACATTGTAATGTTTAATGTTGCTGTTAAGTATGTTAATAAAAAAAACCGGTTAAACAAAATTGAATCTACAATTTTTCACACGTAATAATTGTTCGAAAAGTAAACGTTTGAGTTATGTTTTTTCTAAACTTTTCTATTACGCTCATTGAAGTTAAATGTAGCTGGCCAGTATTTTCTAAATTTGAATTTAAAGCCAGGTTCACACAAATAACAATTATCGTGCGCGCATCTCAGTCCTCTATGGCGACCTGTAGGGGTGAGACAACGGCTCATTTGAATAACGAAAACTTGTAAGCGATAGCCCTGAGAGCGCTGTTCTAAATTCAAATTTGATAAAAAAAGGAATTTGGTTGTTGCGAGAGGTGACGAATTCCGTCGGGTTCTGTAGGAATAAAGTGTGAGATTTTTGAAATTATTTTAATAGTTATGTTACTTACTAAATAACGTGGCCTAAAAGAAATAGAATTAAAGTTTCTTGAAAATGGACAGTGTATAAATATTATGAAAATATTCTTTGGTTGAATTGTACGGTACTTTGGTACCTAATGTTTCTAAAATGCAACAAATTAATAACCCAGTGTTAACAAGGGTTAAACCTGGTTTGAAAATACATACATACATACATACATACTCTCACGCCTGTATTCCCATGAGGGGTAGGCAGAGCACATGAATTCAAAAATTCAGTGCCACGTTTAGCAAATTCAGGGTAACCAGATGGTTTAACGTGATATTGCAGTGACAGGTTGCTAGCCCATCGCCCACAATACACTAACCCTTTCCCAGAGTCGACTCTTACGACACCCACGGGAAGAAAGTCCGTTTGAAAATAAGGTTACAAAAAACTCGGCGTACGACATACATTGAAGTTTCAAATATTTACTGTCATAAATTAGTGACAGTATTGTAGATATTGTATCATAAATACCTAATTTGAAACTTAACTCTTCACTGTGAAAATGAACTAAGATAACAATATCTTCTGACGCTAGCAGAGAGCGCGATAAATACAAAATTATTGGTAAATTTGAAATAAAACCATTTTGTAGTTAAGTACTTTAAACATTTGTAAGGGTTTACCAACTTCCTACTGAACCAAGCAATCCGCGCCATTCATAGACACTGCTCGCTTTGTTTTTTTTCGCTCAACTTTGTTAGTTCGGAAAGTAGGACATGCATCTCATTATGAGCCCTTTTATTTTTTTTTCAGTAAAACCGGTAACGCAATGAATAATACTAAATCATTAGTCTCTTTTAAATTTCGAACGCAGCTGGTTGTTTTTTGCGATTGCCTTTTGAAAATTAAAAAAAATGTTTAGATTAGCGATTTGAATTTCGTTCCGTTTTGACTGCGGAGTCAAAAATATGTTAAAGTGTTTTTTTCTTTTTAAAATACTGGCTGTTTGCAATAATGCATTATTTTTTTGCTCTATGTTGTACCTATTTAGAATTAAAATTGGAATTTAGACCAACTTATGGGGACATAGGCTACAATTTTATCTAGTTATAGAAACATAATATCTGTGTTCCCAAATAGTGTTGACAGACCGGAAAAAACGTCACATTTACAAAACCATGACTGTTCCTCGTTCCGTAACCATTTATAACAGAAATTTTGGTTTGAAAATAGATGACAGAGGTATAATAGTTAAGTCAAGGTGGAGAGGTATGGTTTAATACTAAACCTAACATCAGACGAAAAAAACATCCAAGTAAAAACCAGGTCGCCGCAACGGACGATACCTAAAACGGCTATTTATGAAGAGTTTACGGCACTGTGGCTTTAAATTTTTCTGCACTAATTATTTTTCATGGTCAGTAAACGCCTTTTTAAGAAACGTTACATTATTTAGTTATTTTCTATATAAGTCTAGACAATAAATAAAGATGGAAAAAATGGTGAGTTTGGAATAGAATTAAAAAATGTAACTGGCAACATATACGGGGCAATCTAGGGTACCGTTTCTTCAAATGGAAAAGGAAAAACCTTGCAGGTTGATGATCGTGCGAATTCAGTTTGGATCTACAGGATGATTTCTAGTTTATGGCCCCAACTATTTTTTGTGACTCGGTAAACGATTGCGATATTAGATATTAGTCAAAGATTTAAAATGACAGTAGAACAATCACGTTTTTTAGTATGATGTGTGTAACGTAACTGTATGTACGTAAATGTATGCAACGTTGTGATAGTGTAATCAAATTGATGATACAAAATCAATGCTTCTTACTCAGTTAAAGTTACGTAACATAGGTAACTAGTTCAATTGTTAAAATTAGACTGATAAAATTGAAGATATTCATACCGAACTAAATCGCGACTTCTGTGGGACAACCTCAAATTTAATACAATGAATATTAACACTTATTTTATATTACCACTTTGAATTCAGTTCACAGAATTCCTAGAATAGGTACCTAGATATAAAAAATCGCACTCACGCTTGACTGGTTTCTCGTATGGCGCCACATAATGTCGGAAAAGGAATAAAAAGCGACTAAGTAATTGAATCAATATGCGATACCTTTTTTGCTAACTGTGCGGAAAGTTCACATTTAAATTAAACCAATCGATCGCTGACAAGGAATTAAATTTCCGACTTAATGAACCTTTTAAGGCGTAACGATGTAGAGTAGAAGATTTTGACATACATACAGTCATGCTTGTATTCCTAAATGGGGTAGGCAGCACAGCACGGGCGTAGCCAGGATTTAGTTTCGAGGGGGGTTTGACGAAAAAAAAAAATCGGCCAAGTGCGGGTCGGACGCAAAAAAGCACGATTGTTGTATGGGAGCCTGAACTTTTCGGGAGGGTTTGAACCCCCAAACCTCCCCCCCCTGGCTACGTCCATGCAGCACAGGGAACGTTACATAGACAAGCCATGCCCATTTCACATTCCGTGGCCACTTTCGTAATTTTAGGTTTATAAACAGATGAAAGAAATATAATATTGACAGGTTGCTAGTCTGTCGCTTAGCATACATGCATACATACGTATAATCACGCCTATGTTCTCATATGGGGTGGGCAGAGCACACGAAACGTGAAATAGGCATGTACCTAGCCTAAAACATATCTATAAATCTATTTCCTTAAGTCGCCTCTTACGACATCCACGGAAGAAATACCTAGAGAGATGTTATTCTATCCCGACACCAGATTTTAAGTACCTACCCAAATAAATAATATATAGTTTTGTAGATAAATTCAAGCTTCATTGTCATCGATCAGTGACCCAGTTGTTCAATTCCTTGAAGCGTATAAAAGAATATTGTAAATAAATTGCCATTCTTTGGGTTATATTTAATTAAAAGTTCATCCTATGTGTAAAAAGTTTGGTAAGCCGTAGTACAAACTTTGGGAGCTCTTGTATGCTGCCGGCATAATAATAAGATATAATAATTTCCATAAAACGTTTTTAATTCGATTATATCGACGAGTAGCATAAAAATAAAAAATTGTTACATAAATGAAAAAAAATATTCTAACGATCAAAAACTTTTCCACGTAAAATTACTGTCCAAGTTAACTATACTAAAGTTCATGTTCTTGTTGATAATATTGGAGAATAATGGGGCGACTACACTCCTCTGTTCTGTGATACTGAATTAATGAAAGAACAGTGTGACTTAAATGTTCTTTACATACATACATTCACTGCTATGTTCCCAAATGGAATAGGCCAAACACACGAAATTACTTTACGTTCTGTACCCACTTCTAACATTAATTCTAGACTTAAAATAAATAAAAAAAGGCTTTCCCATGGTTTGAAGCATACTTACCTGTTTGTTTTTTTGGTGTCTAACTTTTACTCAAGTATAGGCTACAGGCTAGCAACCTGTCACTATTATACCTTTTTTATCTAAAATATGATAAAGTGGCTACGAGACATGGAATAGTCTTGGTTTTCGTGTGCTCTGATTCCCCCATTTGGGAATACAGGCCTTTTGTATGTACAAGTATGTATGTATGTGCATATTCTCAAGCTAATAAAGAGAGCATGGTAAACACAAACTTCTCGCACAGGATATGGCGAAACATTTCACATTAAACTCCCGTGAGACTCACTCATCTTATAAAATACGGATAACTCACGTTATAAATCGAGTTTAGCTCGACATGTTTCGGACTGCGCGCCTCGGCTCTCTTCGCGCGTTTGGCAGCAGCAGCTGCCGCGGCTCCTAGATGAAGGGCTACGAATTAGTCCGAAACATGGCGAGCTAAACTCGATTTATAACGTGAGTTATCCGTATTTTATAAGATGGGCGAAACATTTCAATTTTAATACCATCGTTACAGTCTAGTGTAACTGCTCCACAACTTCACATGCTATAAGAAATTGAACTTTACCTAAAATAGGTTTCTAGGAGATATTTATAACAATTAGCTACAAATGCGTTGCGGGTCACACGTTTATAGCGCATTAGTAATTTAATTTATAGCATTACCTTGTATGGGAGTCATACATTTCTTCGAGGTTGTCACAAAAAATAAATTATACAGGTCTCATACATAAATAGAGAGTGTTTTTGAACCCCCTGTGAAAGAACTTTTTGAATTTGGAGAGGATAAAAACTTTGATATACTTAGTCCAAAAGGAGTAGGCAGAGCACACGAAATGGTACATAGATAAACCCATTTCACGTTTCATGGCGACTTCTAGAATTTTTTGTAAGTTAAAAGTTGGCAAGTACAATAGGCAAAATATAATATACCAAATAATAATAATTTATGTGAACACATTTAAAAAAAAAGCAGTGAAAATAATCGAAATATGATTTAGCTAGAGTGTGTAGTTGTAAAGCATATCCAAATCTATCTATGTGCTGTCGGGTTCAAAATAACACCGCTCCATTTCTTGCATGGATGTCGTAAGGGGCTACTACGGAATTAGGTTAAGGCATGCTTTGGACGATAGGCTAGCAATCTGTCACCACTATCCTCTAAACTGTTTCTTTTATACTCATGTGGTTACGAAATTTGAAATAGTCATAATTTTGACAATGTAACCCTATTTGGACATACAGGCATGATGTATGAAATTTATACGGAACCTTCGGACGTGACTAACTCATAATTGACCGGTTCCTTATAATAGCCAATTATGTATTTGACATCTAACGCTTCTAACGCACATTTTTATAACTGGAACGACTTTCCTATAAAATACCATACAAACTCACGTGAACCGTGGCCAAAAAAGGAACTAATTATTCAGCATATCAATTACGCTTCTAATGTGACAAGCAGCGCCACTGCCGACCGCACGACATAAATTGCCCGCAACACCGGTAGCCCAATAAATTTCATACACATCTGCTACTAATTGTCTATGTTCAAGGTGCGTAAATTGTAATGAATAATTCTATAAAAAACGCCTTTTCTTTTTAATAGTAAGCGAACGTCTTAAAAAACCTGTCGCAACCCTCGCGAAAGGTGTGAAATTTGCAAATTAAACCGAAAGCACCCTTCGTGAACGCAACTCAAAATTAAAAAGTATAAGGTCCGTTTCCTTTCAAGCCCGCCGGTTGCAGTTGAGCATTTTTGAATTTGGAACGCTTATGCAAAACGGTTAACCCATTTCTTGCGCAGGCCTATAATTAAGGTGATTTGCATACTATTTGACGAATAAATATTTATAAGGAAGTGTAATTTAAGAAGTTTCTTTATTAAACTATGCCCAACGTGCGTAGTAACATTGTGTTATGCTAATGTCGTTTTTGCATTTTGTAATTTTCGAAACTGTCATCTAGTTTTATGCAAATTGGTATTTTATTAAGTTTTTGTTAATTTTCGGGACGGTTACGTGTGAAGATGTGTTGCAATTTTTCCCACGTAGTTTTGGATGGAACGGGTTTTCTTTATTAATCGTAAGTGAAATTAATAGGGATGACATTGACATTTGTTGATGAATATTAATTTAGAATTTACTTACTTTCGTGTCGCAAATTTAAAAAGGACAGAATCCAAACAAATGTTTGAAGCATCTACCAGAATTATTTTTAGACACGGCATTTTTTTACACATACATACATTATTACTACGCCCGTATTTTCAAATGGCTTTCTAGCCACCTCTGACATTTTTTTGGTTTAAAGTTAAAAAATACAATAGTGACAGGATGCTAGCCTATTCTCTTAAGCATAACTTTCTAAACCTATTTTCTGTCCTTAATCGCCTCTTACGACATCCACGGAAAAAATTGAGAGGTGGTATTCTACGGCACTCTGCACCACACGGACCCCCAATCGTTAGATTTTTTTTACTTCTATATTTTTGAGTTTCCTTGTACAGTAAAGCAAAGCAACCTATACGCAGCAAAAACATTACAAGTTAGATTATTATTTTTGTAAGTATAACTAAAATAAAGGTTGATGAATAGGCCTACATGATATTTCCTAACATATAGCAGTTAGTTAATACGAACAAGAAAGCAGTCACATTATAATAAATAACATTATAATAAATACTTTCAAATCAAATCTACGTCAATAACGCCCCTCGTTCAACAATCGATCTGCTAATAGAATCGATGAATGCCACTTGACTTTATCGATCAATTGTGATTGCCCCCTTCCTCTATCATTGTTGTAGAACTAATAGTTGTATAATGGTCGTGTAATAGTCACACAATGGTCATTGTTAGGCAATTCGATTAGGTGTGTATTTTGACGTTTGGTTATAGATAGATATTTTAAGATAATAATTTTGGATTTGTTTTTCATGTCTTGTTCTTGTGTGTCATGTCGATTAGTTGTTATATCCGTACTTACTAATATATAAATGTGAAAGTGTGTTTGTTTGTTTGTTTGTTTGTCCGTCTTTCACGGCTAAACGGAGCGATGGATTGACGTGATTTTTTAGGTAGAGATAGTTTAGGGCACGGAGAGTGACATAGGCTACTTTTTATCCCGGAAAAAATTGATGTTCCCGAGGGAAAACAAAAATATAGTTTGCTTGATAGATCGATATCGATCGATGGTAGATCGATAACCGATCGATAGATGATAGATCGATGGCGCCGTGTGTCGTTTGAAACGAGAAGTTTTCTTATAGTTGTACTTTATACCGCAATATAACCGAGATCCACGCGGGCGGAGCCGCGGGCGGAAAGCTAGTACATACATATATTACGCCTATATTATAAAATGGGGTAGACAGTAGGCGAAGCGCTTCATAGACAAAACCATGACTAAGGATTTCACGTTTCGTAGCAACTTCAACGTTTCTTATTTTTTTATATATATTTTAAGTTAAGATGTAGAATAGTTGGTTGCTATTTTCTTGCTCACCTAAATTATTCTTTAACTAATTTTCTAAGTTGTCTCTAACAACATGACGAAATAAGTGGAGATGTGTTTTTCTATCCTTTTTTTGATTGGGGATGTCTAATTTTTTTGCAATAATTAGGTAGAAAAATTTATATCATTCCGGGAAAAATGCGTTTCGTTCGACGTTAGTTCAGTAGTTACTTAATTTTAACAATTATAATGCACGTTCCTCGAAATCTAACTTAGCAAAATTTAAGTAGGGAAGGTAAGTTCAGGCATATTTTTTT
This sequence comes from Adoxophyes honmai, assembly GCA_005406045.1. Classification (NCBI taxonomy): domain Eukaryota; kingdom Metazoa; phylum Arthropoda; class Insecta; order Lepidoptera; family Tortricidae; genus Adoxophyes; species Adoxophyes honmai. The sequence continues at coordinate 296,305 of BHDV01068560.1, forward strand.
CCATGGAAAAGCTTTTTCAAAATCTTGCCAAGTTAAATTTAAAAAATTTTTTGAACATCTTCAAATCAAAAATAATTAAATCCCGACGACACAAAAATAAGTCAGTTATGAAAGCTTGGCTTTTCTTTCCATTTATGATTAAATACATTTTTAGCTTCTGAGGTTTTAGATAAAAACAAAAACCGGTTAAATTGTTTTTGAGACAGTTAATTTGTTTTTTTTGTTTTATGGTGATTAAAATCGAGTTTGATCGATTATTTTAGTGTTTCTTGTAATATATTAGCATTTTAACTACCAATTCGTTATAATGAACCAGTGGACTCGTTAAAAAGTGATCAGTTCCAATACAAACATAACTTATACCCAATTTAATATCCGCAGGTGTCCACTAACCTCATTTTAACATGGCCGTGTCACTCTTGCCAATTTTCGCCGTAATAATGGATTATGAACTGCAAAGATTATGTTGTAGACTGGACATTCTGTTTTAAAGCCGAGTGACCTAAACATTGATTAAATGTCCTCTTCAGCAAGTTAGAGAATTGAAATCCGAGCTTGCAGTTTTAAGTTTTTGAAAATGTACAGGGTGGCCGGAAATTAGTATAAAATATTAACTAGTGGTCGGATACACGCGTCTGAAAACTCCTGTACAATATTTGCTGAAAATTTTAAGATAGTACGTCTTTTTCTCTTCCTCTTTTGCACGTCTTCGCCTTATATTTCTCTTTTCCGGTAATATTTATATACATCACGACTGTATTCCCAATCGGGGTAGGCAGAGCACACAAAACGCTCCGTAGCCACTTCCAGCATATTCTTAGGTTTTAACTTGAGAAATATTATAATAGTGGCACTGGCAGGTGACACCTTTTGCCTAGAATAAACCTTAATCCGTGTCCTTAGTCGCCTCTGATGGCATCCAAGTAAGAAATAGAGAGATGTTATTCTATACCTGAAACGGCGCTTTTGTATTCGTTTCATGTGCTCTGTACAGTTTATAGTGCCTATTCTGAAGGTATTTTCTTCTTTGAGCTGACCGGTGGCGTGCGTGGTGCAGTGGAGCCTTAACGACCTTGTAGAATCGTGTGGTAAGCCCTCAAGTGCTAACAATAACTGTAATAACGCCATAAAGATTAATTGTGTTAAGATAAATTACCATTTAATATAGACCAGGGTTCGTTGGATTATTGAACGATTTTGTCACAAATATACAAGATTACTTACAGTAATCGTATATTTTATTAATTTGACATATTTTCATTATTTACCCATTGACGATCTTTTTGTGAATTGCTTTTAAATGACATATTTATAAACTATTGTACTTACCCATTTATTATTCTTTGATTTTACTATTATTATGATTATTATTTTATACATTTTTGTTTATTTTTTATTTTACTAGTTATGACATTTTTCACATTTTTGTGATATGATTTTTATTTTGACATTATTTTGTATTTCAATTGTATATTTTTTTTTTGACATGTTTTGAATTATTGATATTATTTTTATTAATTTATGCCTATTTCTATTGATTTATTAATAATTGTTTACAATTTGACGATCTGTTTGTGAATTACTTGTATCTGACATGTTAATTAGGTATAATGTGATTTTCCAATAGAAATAAATGAATCTATCTATCTATCTATCTATTGGTGACAAGTATCCTACAATTTGACAAAATGCCGTAGGAATTAGCTATGGGTTTTTCAGTTATCTAAATCTATTGCCGAACATGTTTGGATGCGCCTTTTCATACTTTTGTCATCCATTATGATCAAATACACATTAAAAAAAGCACAGAAAAATAATAAACTAGTATTTTATAAGCCTAAAATTGTGGGCGTTGAGAGGGTTAACATTTTGTTTTTGGAGCGTTATTTTTAAAAGTAAATTGTACACTTTTTTGATGTAGAATTAATTATCGTTTACACGTGCTCGCGACTTAAGCCTATGAAAATAGTAATTTATTGTTTCTTAATGCAAGAAAATTGCTTTCATTGTGAAAATTGACAATTAATAAGCGTGCAGAATTAAAAGTAAACGAAGAAGAATAATGATTAATGCTACTTTCATAGTTTTTATACATACCTCATGTAGGCAGAGCACACTGCCAATCTAGCGTAGTTTTTAGGTTTTAAGCTAAAAGATACAACAGTGATAGCTTGCCAGCCTCTTGCCAAAAATATACTAAAATATATCCTCAGTCGCTTCCTTACTTGGAAAAAATAGAGAGGTGTTATTTAAAACCGACACCACACAGCAATTTTAAATTTAACTGCAATTTGGTAAATGTCGCGCAAAAATAATCGCTAAACAGATCGGAACCCGTTGCTAAAAAACAGTTTAATCTTTACTACAATTTAGCTCTTTCTTGCCAGGACTTTAGTAACGAATAAGTTACCGAAGTTTATGGCGTCATATTTCGCGCGAGCTCGTAAAATATGAACGATAATTACTATAAAATGTGTTTTAATGTAAATAAAATAAAAGTGGCACTTCGATAGAGATCTTTTGTTCCTTAGAATTATAAAAATGTGTTATAATTAAAGCTATAATTTATAGATTATACTCATGTCAGTTTTAACGTGAGTATACAGCTGGTTATGTTGCAGCATTGTCCAAAAGCATACGTATTTTTGTCAAAACGTTTAAACAAAAAAACTGTAAAATTACAAAAAATAGCAAGATTTTATGAAAATTTTAAAGCCTTAAATGAACCTATGCTTAATCAAAGCGTGTTAAGTGTGAAGTAAACTTTATATACAGAATGTAATTGAAAAACAAAAAATGTTAATGCTATCGGAAAAAAACAAAGGACCCCGTTAAATGTTTTAGTGGGAAATTTGCGAGTGGCAAAGACTTTTGGCCAAAAGCGTATTTTAGTTTTTTTTTTGATGTTAACGATTGTGTAGGATAATTAAAACAACATTTGTTTCTTTTGCTGATCACGCATATAAATCATACATATAAATTTTATTCCAGTCGAAAGTTATCATTAGCCAAAAAAATACCTTTTCCTTCCGAAACCGCATACGGTTCTAACCTCAAACACCGCTTATTAAAACCAACCTCAAAAACCTTAATCAGTCATTCAAAAGCCGCCCAAGCCTGAAATCACACAAGGAATTATCTACTGACCTCCCAATTATATTCGCTATATCTTCAAAGCTTTGTTATCAAAATTGCAAAAAACTCAATACCTACCTACCTACAAACCAGGGGTGATTTTTTTTTCGATTCTCAGCGCCCCTCGCATGTGAAGCGTTACTCCACAATATCGTCCCTACATCTGAGGGTTTTTTTTGCAGAAAGGGACAGGAATAACCCCTGTCGAAAAAACACGGGTTAAACTCCGCGAGGGAAAGAGATGGCTGTAAAGAATAAGTTTCGGATAAAGAAAGCTCAGGTATGGATAAGGGTGGAAGAAAAAAGGGATACGACACTCCCACCCCGTGGGGGGTGGCTAGGGTTGTCGATTTTAGTGTGAAGTTGTTTTTAAAATATAAAAATGTTTTCTCTATGTTTTCCCTTTGAATACACGAAATATAACTATACTAGATGGAAAACAAGTAAATTTTGGGACTAATTTCTATTTACTTTCTTTCATTCGGGTATTGTAACGGAATTTGAAAACTTTCTAAACTGTGTGAATTCTTGTTTAAACGCTCGTGAGTAGTGTGAATTTTGAAAACTTATAATATCTTAGTTGCCTTACACTTTTATGAAATTCGTACCTACCTGACTAAATTTTAAACTAATGCTGCATACCTATACCTACATTTCTGTTTTTTTTTTCATTCTCTATTATTTTGCAGGTCATTTTTTTCCAATGCCATCAACGTAAAATCTCCGAATTAAAAAAAACATCACTCAGTAAATAAAACAGAACGCTATCTCCGTGAACGATAGGCAACCCTACAAACGAGCGTCGTAGTTCGCAGCGCCGCCGCTAGATGGAGCTGTTCGCAATTTTTATTCAATACACCGTTTCAGCCTAATGATGATGGATTACGAGACTGTAGTGAAGCAATGTGTTTGTGGTGGGTTTTCCGTGGGGGGGATGTTTTGGGGGAATTGCAAGGGTCTGGTAATGAGCTGGTAATAAATGCAAGTGCAGGGAGGGGGCACTATTCCGTTAAAAAAAGTTTTTGGCCTCGGTGATAGACGCTTTAAACGAATGTGAAGTCACTGTAAAAAAAGGGACACCCTGTTGCTTAAATACTTCTGAACTTCAGATACTTTTAACTAAAAAAAATTGATGGTCAATACAATGCTTTTGTAATCACATAAATTAAGTGAAGTAGTCATGGTTTTGTCTATGTGGCGTTTCGTGTGCTCTGCCTACTCGTTTCGGGAATGCAGGCGTAATGATGTGTGTTTATTATTTTCTAACTAGATATCAGATTAGAACTAGATAGATACCACAGCTTATGAACTCTAACATTCTAATCTAATAAGATTTTTTCTAATAAGAAAAAAAATCGTTGCCACAGTTTACACAATAAGTAGATTTAGTAGATAGTAATATGGCATGTCTTTGCATTCTTTGCATGGGCTTTAGCTTAATTTTCAGATTTAACACACTCATCAAAATAAATATACAAAACGATGATTAAACGCAGACGAAGGGTTAAGTTACAAGCAAGTTGCTGACGTGTCGCCTAAGATCATGCTGAAAATAATAATAAACTTCAACTTATTTTCCTTCGTCGACTCTTATGACATCTATCGAAGAAATTAAGTTATTCTAAACTCGACACTATAAAAATAAAATCTAGTATAGGGAGTGTTGTTATCAGTAAGCAAGATTTTAATCTTAACTATTGGCAACACTGCCATACAAGTGTTGTACCATTTCCACTTTATACTCGTACACAGTGTTGCCACCCACATACTCCAATTAGAAACAGCGAACAAAAAAAAACCAAACCTCACCCATTGTGTCATCCGAATCTTTTAATTAGCGATGCACCAGCGTCACTTAAAAATACATACAATCTCCGTCTTTCATATAAAAACCGTTCCAATTACAACCTTATTTTGAATGCAGAAAGAGCTGCGTCGTGCTCTTTCATGCGCTAATGAGGCGACCCCTTAAAGAGCTAACGACGAAATGACGAAGATTTTTTTGAAAATGGAAGGGTTTTGTGAAAAAGTTCGTTGACGTGTTTATGGCCAGTTTTTTTTCTTAAATATCCTCGTCTGCCAGTGCTAATGTAACCTTTTAATATGTACTAAAATAACAAGTGTTTTTTTTTACGTTGACGATAGCTTATTAGGCAAAAATACTAAGGAATGACGTATTCGTTTATTCTTCGGTTTATCTTTGCAATACATATCTAGTTTTATCAAGTGTAATAGCCATAATTATCGTTATGTAGTTATTCATTATCAAACTAATAATGAAAATACAGTTTATAACGTAAAAAATATATTAGACTGTTTTCTGTTTCAGCTAGAGAAAAAAATGGTCCAGTGATAATTTAACAAATAAAATATTGCGTAATAACAAAAAAAAAGAGAAACAATTTCTCTTCATCGCATTTGTGCATTTTGTCACAAGGGGATAGCTATGTGTTTTTTTCTAATAAGATTTTTTTTATTTTTCTTATTGGAAATGTACCTATGTAACATCACGCTCGTATTTCCAAATGAGATGGGTAGATCACTCGAAACGTTACAAGAACAATATTTTTAAATTTTATACTAAATTAAGAAGTATTGCAGTAACCGGGTTGCCAGTGGCCTAAAACATTTTTTCCTCAGTCGTCTTATACGACGCCCACCGAAGAAATGGAGAGTTTATTTCTATACCCGACACAACAAAGTTTCGTAAGTAGGTAAAACATACCTAATAATTAAATAAATATAAATAAATCACTGGACAATTTTTACACCAATCACCTAGTCCCAAAGTAGGCAATTTAATGCCTGTGTTATGGGTACTAGACAACGGATAAACTTACTTATATACAGATAAACATCCAAGACTCGAAAGCAAACATTAATATTCATCAACATCATACAAACATCTGCCCCGACCGGGGATCGAACCCGGGACCTTAAGCTTCACAGTCAGGTTCTCTAACCGCTGGGCTATCCGGCCGTCAATTGTTACAAAAGTTTTCATATCTATTTTTAATTTCGTTCAAATTAATGTTGATTTCGCAAACGTTAGCCGAATTCGCAATTTCTTTTTTTAAAGGCTGTTAAGATGCCGCATCTATAGTCCATACTTTTAATAATTCAGTGCGATTTTTTTTACTTCCGATTAAATATAAAAAAAAGTATTTTAGTCATCAATGCAAAGTAAAGATACCAATGTATGTACTTTACATGAATTTGAATTCTCATTAATTTTTTTTTTGTTAAGGCTCTCTATGTTGTGTCGGGTTGAAATAATACCTCTCCATTTCTTCCGTGCATGTCTTAAAAGGCGATGAAGGAAATATGACAGGGTAAGTATATTTTAGGCGACAGGCTAGCAATCTGTCACTATTATACCTCCTAGCATAGCTAACCAAAAAAAAACTAAAACTGGCCACAAAACGTGAATTAGTCACGATTTTGGCTATGTTACGTTCTATGTACAACAGGCGTGACGTGTGTACCTATATTATGTATAAAAATGTCAAACTTAGCTTTACTTCCATTCAAGAGTCACAACGCCACACAGAAACGACACACTGTAACGTACCACAAATGACGTAACCTAATTTTGACATTTGCTGCGAAAAGGTCCTATCTACATCCCGCGTCCGTACTATGGCTACGCAGCGTTTTTCATTAAGCTACGATCACATTAGGCGGCGGACAGACGGCGGATTATTGGATCCGACGGACGGACTTCGATCCGTTGCCTTTTTTACTTTTTCTTACCCCCAGGGCACAGTGGGGAGAGTGAGAACAGTAGGTTAATCCGAAAATCTGAATTGTATTTTGTTGCACTGCCTAATCGAGTCTTTCTTTACACATATTCATTCATATTCTCATACTTGTATACCCAAGAGGGGTAGGCAGAGCACATGAATCCAAAAATCCAGTGCCACGTTTAGCAATTTCAGGGTAACCAGACGGTTAAACGTGATATTGCAGTGACAGGTTGCTAGCCCATCGCCCACAATACACTAACGCTATTCCAGAGTCGACTCTTACGACACCCACGGGAAGAAAGGGGGAGGTGCTATTCTTACCCGGCACTACACGACATTACCTTTCATTTATCAAGTTATAAGTCAATCAAATCGTTATAACTTACCTTTTACATTATTCAAAGGCACAGGTTACCTGAGAGATCGCTTCGTAGTTATAGATCCGCCTTTTGTCAAAGTGTCTTTAAATTTCTTTAATCTAAATTGTATTTATTATTTGGTGTTTTTCTTAAAATTGTTTGTAATATTAGTCATAGCGCTATTTGGCATAGAATTGAATTATTTTGTTGCACACATAGCTTCAAGTTTTGTTTAAGGCTTATTTTTAGATTACCAAAAATGTTTTATTTGTGACAAATTGATTTAATAAATGTTTTTCTTTCTTTCTTTTTTAAATAAGTATATAAATAAGGCTGTCCACATCCGTACCAATATATAAATGTGAAAGTGTGTTTGTTTCTTTGTTTGTTTGTTTGTCCGTCTTTCACGGCTGAACAGAGCGTTGGATTGACGTGATTTTTTAGGTAGAGATAGTTTAGGGTATGGAGAGTGACATAGGCTACATTTTGTCTCTTCAAAACCCCCCATTTCCCTAAAGTGAGGAGTGGAAGTTTTCAATGTAGAAAGCTATTAAATTGGTATGTGTGCTATCTCTTCTGTGATACCCCGAATTTAACGCGAGCGGAGCCGCGGGCAAAAGCTAGTTGTCAAAAACTTTATTGAAAGCGCAGTGACGACCTCGAAATAGGATCCTCATCCATCAGAATAAAATGTGTGACTTGCTAACTTCACCTGCTTAAAGTAGTGTTTGTTTTCGCTTGTAGGAGATGTCCTACGACAACCACTGAAGAATCGGACACATGTAATCCTAAATCTAATACAACATGAGAACCCAACACCACGTGCTTAAAATACTAATTCAATATTATACAATAACCCGTTATAAAAGTAACATTAAACATACTTTAAAGTAAAAAGACTATAAGGTAAATGTATCAATGCTCGACGCCTCAACGCCCAGTAGACAACACCCACCTGTCTTACTATGGCATAAGGTTGCAAGTGTCGTGTATTGGGTCATTGTCGAGCATTAGTACATTTATCTTAGACGGCGATCTTTCCACGTAAGCTTTTTCCTTAGGCGCCGCGCAGACATTTTGTGCGATCGAGTCTGCGGCGCAAAAAAGTCTTCGTGGATTGTATGCGTTACGCGTTGGACTTTTTGCGCGTCGTGTGCGTTACTGTATACAATTCGATAGTTTCTATTGTCACAGACTAAAAAGTCCGTTGCGGATAGTCTGTCGTCTGCGCAGGGCCGTAACGTTAAAGTAGAAGGACTATAGACGGAAATCTTTCCACGCAAGCTAAATAGCTCCTTCTAATTTGTTCCTCAATTTCTAACGATGCACTACTGTCTTATAAAATACGGATAACTCACGTTTTAAATCGAGTTCAGCTCGACATGTTAATAATGAATGGAATGTTTAATGATGTCGTGCCGGGTTAGAATAGCACGTCCCCTTTTCTTCCCGTGGGTGTCGTAAGAGTCGACTCTGGGAAAGGGTTAATGTTTTGTGGGCGATGGGCTAGCAACCTGTCACTGCAATATCACGATTAACCATCTGGTTACCCTGAAATTGCTAAACGTGGTACTGGATTTTGAATTCATGTGCTCTGCCTACCCCTCTTGGGAATACAAGCGTGAGAATATGAATGATGAATGTTTAAAGTTGCCGTACTGTTTTAAATCTGTTCACTGTGGCGCCGTCTGGAAACCTTTTCCTCTTATTTATTGCTTATACGAAACGAATTGGATATTTGTAGAAGGTTGAGATGTTCGCAAATGGAATATTAGGGTTTATTGCACCCCCTAGGGTGGTAGGGGGGGGGGAGCATGCCTCGTTTGTTTCCTTTTAAGATAACATTAAGGGAAGTGAACTATTTTTGTTTTTAAAAGATACTACATATACATACAATCAATTACTCTTGTAGTTCCAAATGGGGTAATTTTATTATAGACAGAATCGTGACTATTTCACGCTTTGTAGCCACTTTTAGCGTATTTTTTTGGTTTCAAAGTAGATGGAAGAGGTATAATAGTGACAAATTGCTAGCCTGTCGCCCAAAGCATGCCATTACCTATTTTAGTCGCATTTTACGACATCAACGCATTTACCGGTTCATAACTTGGCAAGATTTTTGTATTTGGCAAGTTCTTTGAAAAACTGACGACTAATAAATACAATTTGGTCTCTCAGTAAAGTGTTGGAGATATTGATGAAAAGTGGGACGAATGTTTTCTTGTTACTTTCTATACTGTTACTATAATACGTACAGTAAAAATAAGAATTTGTATGAAATATGAATTTGTATATAAATTTTTTTGCCTCATTGGAATCAATATATCCGTGATTCTGAATTTTGTAGTATTCTGAATTACACCCGAAAATATACAAAATTTTCGAGAAATGTTCGTTCAGAGTTTTCTTTCTGTTTTTTTTTAGAAAAAAAAAACAGTTACTAGTTCAAAAAAGGAATCAGAGCGAACTCGCCCTACAGACCTAAATACTTAACTTTTTCATTCAAATCTCAAGTCCTTGAGACAATGAACTCTGGTCGCCTTCGATTAAGAATATCACTTATTCAGTCTCAGCTGGTCTGCTGTCTCGCTCGCACCCGCAGGAACGCTGTAAGGGTGGTTTTCGTCTCGCTCTCGCAATAAAATGACGTCATAACAAGGTCGTCTCCTCTCATTAAATAAACACTGGAGTGTGTTTGTTCAGCAGGACCTTTCATTTGCTAAGTATTTTAGTGTAGAATTTGAGAAACATACATACATACAATCACGCCTATGATCCTAAATGGAGTAGGCAGAGCACACGAAACGTGACATAGACAAACCCATGATTAGGTATGTCTATTTCACGCTTAGCAGCCACTTCTAGCATAATTTTAGGTTTCAAAACGGATGGATGAGGTGTTAGTGACAGGTTGCTAGTCTGTCGCCTAAACCTAAACCTATTTTCCTTAGTCGCCTTTTACGACATCCACGGAAGAAATAGAGAGGTGTTATTCTATCCCGACATCACACAGAAATTTGAAAAACAGTTGTTTTATATTTCATTTGATAGTGTATTTCAAGAGATACAGATACTGAGTCAAAATTAAGTGCCTAATATTTATACAGTTTCACATTTTTTTATTGATTCCTTACCTTAAAACTTAACAGCATACAGTCAAAACTTCGTTTGATTTCCTTGTCAAATATTTTGTCATTTTATCTCTGTCCTTCCGATGAAAAATGAAAGAGACCATCAGAGTGATTATCAAATAAATGTTTAATATCAGGTTTAACATTTTCAACCGAGTTCCTGAAACTTTCAAGATCGTTATGCCTATAAGGAATGGAATTTAGGTGAAATGCATTAAACACATGGTTTGCGGCCAGTTATTCGTTACTTTGTATCAGAGTCTGTATGCATTTATTCCACTGGCAGCTAGGATACCGTAAGCATATTTAATACATATATAAACGTACACAATAACCTACACAGAAATGTAATGAACAAAGAATAATGAATATAAATATGAATGTAATGAACGTTTGTAGGTATTTAAAAGAGATAATACCTACCTAAACTACAGTCATACTCACCAATAGCTAAACATGTCTAGCAAATCTCGATATAAAAACTTACAAATACCTAAGTGATTGGTTGCTAATTATCACCAACAAAAGTTTCTTGGAAGTTTTTTAGGATATCTACAGTAATGGCTCGATGTAATTCAAAATTTAATACCACAAGGGTTCATTTAACTAACGAAAATTGTCTCTTTGCTCATTAGCCGTAGCAAAAAGATCTGACAATGATAGAAAAGCTCAACGATTCTCCATTGTTTTGACATGACCTATAGCTGTCAACAAGAGCGAGCCTTTTCGCGCATTGTATACACTACCTGTCATTTTCTGACGTCTCTAGACAGTGACAGGTAAAGTCTATCTCAATTATAACTATTCAATTCTACTCGCGGCCTGCTGTGCCAAATCAGCTGGACTCAAATCTGTTGGAACTACTGATTTATTTCTCTAATGTTTAGCTTTAATCGCTTCTCGCTTATCGCCGTCGGTGAGACAAGTGCTTAACACTATTAAGAAGGCTGGCGCAGGTAATTAGAATAGCATTGGAACTCTAGACGACTTCTGCTAAATCATTTGCTACACCGCTATGTAGGTTGCATTTTTGTTGATTAAGGACATAGTGTGCTAGGGCAAGTCGTGGGTTTTTTGAAAAACATACGTCATTGCACTGGTTCCTCATATCCACATTACATGCAAAGATTCAGCTCAACGAGCTCTTATTACAAAGCTTGTCACTAGATTTCTATTTGAGTGGCGTCACTATTGGGTACTTCTTTATTTATTCAGGAGTGACGTCATAAACTAGTAGGTTCGATTATACCTTTATTATTTTTATATTATTTTAGAAATATAGTATTAATTCGAATCTCACCTGTATTTGAGCTACTATTCGAGCGTTTCTACCACCTCGTTGGTTCGATCATAATTTAACCGAATGGGCTACTGGTTTTTGTCGTTTCTGCTTGTTTGATTTCTTATATGTATTTCTAATATATTATTTTACATTTACACCTGAAACACTGACATAGCCTCATTTTTTCCATTATTTAACCAACGGAGTACCTAAACAGAAAGTCATATTTTTAACTCAGTTTTCTGCAACATAATATGTTACATACTAACAGCCCAATCAATTAGTATGTTTTAAAAAATACGAACCTGATTTGTGACATCGAGCCCGCTAGCGTAACGCTCGTTTTAATTCGAATCCCGAGTCCCGACCCTTCTTCATTATCTTATTACTTAGCCAACTTTGTATACTGCGTCGGCTGAGTTTTGATATTTGGCAACAATATTAATTATACTGTAATTTATACATACGTGCGTTTCTCTTGATTCTGAGCTTGACTAGCCTCGTTTCACCAATGTCGTTTATAAAAGACAAATGTCAGAGCAAAATTGAACTATTCATGAATTCAAATTTTTTCGACAAAAAAATCAAATAATTGGAATAGGACGTTGGCCAGGACGAGGTTAGATAAGCTAGATTTGGGTACGGAACGTGAGACGGTTATGATTGTGTCTACGAAGCGTTTTGTGTGCCCATTTGAAAATAGGAAATACAGGACGTATGCATGTATGTAGTCATACTTATACTATATCGACTAAAGCTCACATTTAGGTTTCTCACAGTTAGTTTACATAAACACTGGCAGTCTATGTATCTTGTGTTTTTAACATACTTATACGTTAAGGTATATTTTAGGCGACAGACTAACAACTTGTCACTATTATGCCTGCCAACTTAAAACCTAACAAAAACCTGAAAAAGTTCTAGTTTCCTTATAAATTACGGATAACTCACGTTTTAAATCGAGTTTAGCTCGACATGTTTCGGGCTAATTCGATTTAAAACCTGAGTTTTCCGTACATAATTTATAAGATGAGTGAGTCTCAAGGTAGTTTAAAGTGTAAGTCCTAGTTTTGTCTATGTACAGTATGTGCCCCCACTTACCTATCCAGGCAATTCGGTGTTTTGAACGCGCACCACTACTAATACAAAGTTTGTCTAACTATTTTTAGCGAAATATTAATATCATGAACTACCTCATTTTGATTTTGCTAAAAATAGTTAGACAAACTTTGTATTAGTAGTGGTGCGCGTTCAAAACACCGAATTGCCTGGATAGGTAAGTGGGGGCACATACTGTACTCATATACTCTGCCGACTACGTTTGGGAATACAGACCTGAAGATAATGTATGTAAATAATCATGAAATTAATTAATTACAGCAACGATCAAGTACGTTAGCGCTAGTTTTCTTAAGACGGTGTTCTAAGCGTTAATGGCGTCGCCTTCGCCTTGACCACGCACAACTCTCACCCAGTTCTGCTGCCCTGGTACTTTTTAAGTGGGTCGCTGAAGAGTTGAGGTCAATGTCCTCAAGGTGCTACCGCTGATTGTTTCTGCTAGCCTGGTAGATGTAAAACGGTAGGATCAACTTTTGAGACTTATTTTCTATCATCTTGGTACTTTTTGAGGTTGTCTCTGTCTAATCCTATATAGCAACAGTTCCCGGAATCTAAATTGGCAAGATTTTAAATTAACTGTTGCACAGGTTAATAATAATCTTGCCACGTGAAATGCCGGTGACAGTACATCCGCAGAAGTATTACAAGTCGATAAAACCAATCATACCATACAATCACGCCTATGTTCCCAAATAGGGTAAGCCGAGCACACCACACAAAACAATGACCATTTCACGCTTCGCAGCCACTTACAGCATAATTTCAGGTTTAAAAACATATGAAAAAGTGAACTAGTGACAGGATGCATGTCGTCTAAACCATGCATAAAATTGTTTCCTTAGTTGCCTCTGATGACATTCACCGAGAGGTTTTATTCTATAACCCTTACATGGTTACGGTTATATTTATTAACATTCTTTTTTTATGAATGCCTTTTAAGATAGCATCGATTCTGGCTGACAATGCTACGAATATACACAAATGAACAAAATACACACAAAACAGTGATCAATACATACATACATATTCTCACGCCCATATTCCCATGAGGGGTAGGCAGAGCACATGAATTAACAGTGATCAAACTTTATAACATTCCCGTTGCGTCGGTTTAGAACTCCATATTAATAAATCCTAACAAAAATTTGCAAGCCCGACTCGCATTTGACTGATTTTCATGAACATACATGGATTAATACATACATACTCAAATCACCTTAATTTTTAGGCTTAAATTACACAAAATAGTTTTAATTCTAAAAGCCCTAACAGACGACCAAATTTGGTTTGGTCCGAACCACGAACTTGGTTGGCTCCAAACCGAATTCGAACGTGTGTTCAGCGGTTGGCCGAACATTTGTTCGGTTGTTTGGTTTGGAGCCAACCAAGTTCGTGGTTTGGACCAAACCAAATTTGGTCGTCTCGGCTTTTACATATTGCTACCATGTCTCCTATAATGTACTTACTTTAACCAATTTCTCTCACTCGCCTGTGACATCCACGGAAGAACTGGAGCGGTTGTTCTAAGCCCGACATGCCACGGGAAGGAATTACAAGACGGAGAAAGACTAATTATGTCCTTTTTATAAATAATTCCTCACTATTATAGCTGATTACTTAAGGAATTATAGAATTATGTACTAGGCACCGTTGAGAAGCCGTCGGGAAATCTTAAAAGTTCTTTGATGTTGCCGCGCCGTCGGCAAAGTGAACGAAGTACGGAGGAGATAGATATATCTGTCTATCTCATACCACAGCTCTCAAACGATGATGATGATGAAATTTTATCCTATTTCACACTACGTATGATAGAGTCATAAAAGTGAGATGTTACGAGCTTGTGGCCTGAACATAAACGGAAGAAGTAAAGAGCTGTTCTAAATATTACACGTATTATTTACCTATTTAAACATACATACATAACGGCTGTTTTCCCAAATAGGGTAGGCAGAGCACGCGAAACATGACATAGACAAAACCATGATTATTTCACGCCTCGCTGCCATTTCGCATAATTTTAGGTTTAAGAACAGAACGTTTAGTGTATTCAAGACAATCATGAATTCGATAACGATTTCGTTTGTAAATTAACCCGGAATTATATGGAGACGTGTCGACAGCGGCCGTTGTGCAAATGTTCCGCTGCCAGCGCTGTCTCGGTTTCCATACAATTTTGCGATAATTCGCAAACGAAATCGTTATCGACTCCATAATCGTTTTGCATACACTAGACGTTCCGATGGAAGAGATACCTAATAGTGACAGGTTGCTAATGCTAGCCTGTCGCCTAAAGCATACCCTAACCTAAAGTCTGAGATCGAATTAGAGATCAAAAATGTGAACAAACATGTTGCCATTGCTTTATTGTTATGAATGAATAAACTAAAAGTAGTTAAAAAAATAATACAATTATATCAATTAGTAACAAAAAAGGTTGACTACATCTGGAATTTCACTTGGATATTGACAGTTGTTTGTTTATATTTTTGATCTCTAATTCGATCTCACACTATATTTCCTTAGTGGCTTCTTACCACATACACGAGAAAAATGGAGAGCGTTTACTATACACAATTCCGCCAACATTAGAAAGACGACTCTATCCCAAAAAGCGCTTGCCATTACGCTACATTAGTGGTACTTTCCGATGAAATTTATGAATACCATTTGGTGAATTTATGACTTCTGAAAAACGTCGGTAGGGGGCGCGCCCCACGCTTCTTCAAGATTGTTCCCCTTTAATGCGTTTGTATGTATGTTTGCTGGATCCAGTGAATGGTGCATTTATGTTTCTGTAAAATAGAGATGGAAGGTGTTGTTGAGAATGCTTGCTTTTGCGACACTGCAACTGTAATACAGTATTTTGGGCATCAATTTGGTTTACTCAGCAGTAGTAGGTATGTTAACATTACGTCTGTGTGTCCGAATATTATTATTATTATTATCCGAATAGGATAGTCAGAGATCATGACTGTGACCATTACATATAACCATTACTTCACGCTTCGCAACTTTAGTTGACTCATAGATGCAGCAGCTAATGTTGAATGGAGTCCCAGTTTTCGGTTCTTGTAAATTTTACTTTTTTGTAATTGTTTGTTGGTGGTTTGGAGACCTAAAAAAATTATTTTTCCATTTTACTACCAATGTTAGCATCATTTTAGATTTGAACATACTTAGATGAAAGGTATTAAACCCATTTCCTTAGTCGCCTCCTACGACATTCACGGAAGAAATGGAGAGGAGATATTTTAATTCGACACCACACGGAACCACCACTTTGTTGCACCACGTTGTGTATGTAGGGACTTCTCGCACCTTTGTGGTGTTGGAATTTAATAATACCTCTCCATTTCTCCCGTGCATTATGAAACTAATTTAAGTATGCTTTGGGCGACAGGCGACAGGCGACAGGCTAGCGACCTGTCATTATTATTCCGTGTGTTTTTAAATCTAAAATTAAGTTACAAGTTGCTGCGAAGGTTTTGTCTATTTCATGTTTCTTGTGATTTACCTACCCCATTGGGGAATACAGGCGTGATGGTAGGTATGTATGTACTTGTACTTACTGCTAGATCAAAACAGAGCTAACTCAAAATGAGCCACTTCTTAAAAATGAGACTTGGGACATGAATCTAGAGCTTAGTTTTCGATTGAAACACATTTTGAGTTAACTCTGTTTTAATCTAGCATTTTAAATTGTGTAAGCTGCCGTAAGTTGTATGAAGAATGAGTGTAAAGTTGGAAATAAATAAAACAACAAGTAAAAAAAAAAAACATTTATTTTGTATTTACCTCACATACCTAATTAGTTAGTTAAAAAAGCTGTGATAGCCCAGCGGTTCGAACTGTGGCCTCTCAAGCAGAGGGTCGTGGGTTCAAACCCCGGGCTCGCACCTCTGAATTTTTCGGAATTTATGTGCCATATCAAATTTGATATTTATCACGAGCTATTCGGTGAAGGAAAACATCGTGAGGAAACCTACACACAGGACGAAGTAATTCAACGTTGTGTGTGAAGTTCCCAATCCGCACTGGGACCGCGTGGGAACTATCGCCCAAGCCCTCTCATACTGAGAGGAGGCCTGTGCCCTGCAGTGGGACGTATATAGGCTGATAATGATGATTAGTTAATGTAACCACAGTGTATTAATTATACAGACTGTATTATTTCCTGTGTGGTGTCACCTCCACTTCTTCACGTCACTCCATTTCTTCCGTGGGCATCGTCAGAAGCGACTAAGGAAATAGGTTAAGATGTATCGACAGGCTAGCAACGTGTCACTAGGTATACCTGCCAACTTAAAACCTAAAAAAAACTACTACTTTACGCTTCGCAGCCACTTCTAACATAATTTTTGGTTTGAAAACAGATGGAATTGTAACAGGTTGCTAGCCCGTCGTCTAAAGCATACTTCAATCTATTCCCTTAGTCGCCTCTTACGACATCCACGGAAGAAATTGATATCAAACCTACCCAATTTTCCGTCGAGGTTAAAATGTCGTTCAAAACTTAACATAGTAAGTATCTAGTATACAAAACAAAATAAACAGACCTTTCTCTAGTCGCCGTAGGGAACCGGAAGTGTGGGACCGGAAACGGCGGCCATTTTCCGGAAACGCCGCCCCGCGTTAGAACACGTCACATAAATCAACGGAAAGGATACATTGATAATTTATTTGTTCTGCTAAAAGAATATGTAAACATTGGGCAGAATATTGTTTTTGTAAGGCTGTAGAAAAGATATAAGACATACTTACATACATACATATTATTACACCTATATTCCCAAATAGGGTAGGCAGATCACATGAAGCGCTACATAGACAAAACTAGGACTATTTCACGCTTCGCAGCCACTTCTAGCAATATTTTAGGTTCAAAAACAGATGGAAGAGGTAGAATAGTGACGGGTTGCTAGCCTGCCACCGAAAGCATAGCTAAACCCGTTTCCTTAGTCGCCTTTAACGACATCCATGGTAGAAATGGAGAATACAACTAAAAAAATCATCAAATGAGATCAAAAATCATCAAAATGTCATCAAATGACATTACATGTTAAAGGTTTCTTACTAAATATTGTGTGTTTATTTTTAAAGTTATGAAATCTTACTACTAAACGTATATTCTTAGCCGTCTTTTACGACATCCACGGAAGAAATGGAGAGGTGCTATTCTATCTCGATGCCACACAGGTTTCAACAAACTTTCTTTAGGCCCTGCGCAGAAGACAGCCTATCCGCGATGAAATTTTTAAGTTTGTGAAAATAGAACCTGTGGAATTATATGCAGTAA